>CAUYRH010028718.1:0-48026 GCA_963574655.1 Perodicticus potto | reverse complement strand
CTGACCCCATGTATAATGCTCCCCGTGTATAATGCGCCCCATGTATAATCTGCCCCCGTGAATAATCTGCCCCGTGTATAATCTACCCCGTGTATAATCTGCCCCGTGTATAATGCGCCCCCATGTATAATCTGCCCCCGTGTATAATCTGCCCTGTGTATAATGCACCCCCGTGTATAATGCTCCCCGTGTATAATCTGACCCCGTGTATAATCTGACCCCATGTATAATCTGCCCCCGTGTATAATGTGCCCCCGTGTGTAATGCGCTCCCCTGTATAATGTGCTCCTAAGTATAATGTGCACCCATGTTTTTGTTTCAAAGTTTCAGTGGAAAAAAATCTGTTGTTTAATTTTTTAATTCAAATTTTTATTTGTTTATATTTAGGGGGTTTTGTATTATAAAGGAAGTTTATCATTTATTCTTAAACATAGAGTGACTCTTGTCACATATAAGCATAAATAAAGAATTAAAAACATATAGATAGGGAATTATTCATGTATAATATGCGTCCTTATTTTCTCTTCAAAAATTTGGGCAAAAGCATGTCACTTACACTTGGCAAAATAAAATATTTTATGGCGCCTAGGGCAGGCTCAGCAATCACAGTATGTGACAGATCTTTCTGGAGCACCAGTTACGATTTCCCTGAGAAGGACACTTCCTGCTTACCAAACCTGCTCACCAAAGTCGTCCGTGCCTCAGTTAAAGGAAGGTGGCTTTCTGAGAGAAAAGCTTCAGCTCTGCCAGAAAGCTGAAGGTACTTATAACCAAACTTTTATTTATTTTTAAATTTAATGTTTGAAAACTTACAAAACGGGCAGCTCCTATGGCTCAAACGAGTAAGGCACTGGACCCATATGCTGGAGGTGGCGGGTTCAAACCCAGTCCCGGCCAAAAATTAAATAAAAACAAACAAACAAACAAACAAACAAACAAATAAATGTTACAAAATGTGAAGTCAAGAATAGGCCTCTGTCAATAAAAATAAATTGTTGGTAACTTTAAAATAGTAATTTATCCCTGCCACATAAGTAGGCTGGAAACTATTGCTGTATTTGAGAGGTGGGTAGTAGCTGTTTAATTAACATATAAACTATCTTAACAGTATTTTACTTTTTATAAAAGTCATATCAGCTATAAGGCTGCCCCAAATCAATGATATTCTTAATTCTGCATTTCCCTGTTTGGTTTGTATTTTAATAATCAGAGTATTCCAAAAATTACCTTAAAGTCACATAGAGAAAATGATAAACTGTAGCTAAATATGCCTTTATTTACAAAATATACATTATAAAATTTTACAAAATACTTTGTAAACTTTATTTCTTTGTAAAAATTGTAAGAAATATTTTGTAAATAAAGGTAAATTTAGCTACAATTTCCCATGTATAGCTACTTTAGGGACAACTTGTGGAATACCCTGGATATCTCAAGAGAAAATTGCATTACAGATAGCAGATAATTTTGAGATAGAAATAATTAAAAATGATAGAATTGATTGATAGAAGAAATATATATTTTTGGCCGGTATGAAGATTAAAAATTTTTTAGAAACCTCCTTTTTTATATTACTTAGGGATATAAAGCAAGGAATTAACTCGCAGCTATTGTTGAAAAGATTTCACATTCCAGGCCTGGCATTAGGCTAGGAGCTACATGTGCAATTTCTTTCAAATTAGAGAAGCTTCTGGTATCAGAAAATTTCAATTATAGTTTTAGAGATGTCATGTTCCTCATAAATCTGAATGTGCATTTCTTTAAAAACTTGTATTTATTAGTATTCAAAAAGATGACTAGTTTTTGAAAATCTTACTTCTTGAATGATACACAACCTGTACCAATTTCTTAATAAACAAGTCTTATTTTATTTGCTTTCTGCAGCAGAATATGTAAATATATCATGTGCTCGATGACATAGATTTAAAGGCTTCTTGTATCAAATTAATCTTCTTTCTTTAATTACATTACTCTCATGCTGGTAGCACACTCATTTTAGTTTCTTTATTGAATTTTAGTATACTATAGAATCATACTCGGTTATTTATTTCATATTCTGATTAGGTATGAACCGAACGTTTCCACCAAACTGAAGTCATTGTAAATTTTTTTCCTCTATATTTGCTACACTTATATGTTTTCCTTTGACCTAGTTTTCCTGGAAGAATAAATGGTCTTTGTCTTTACAACAGAGCCTAGAAGCCTGGCTGTGCACCCTTGCCTGTCCAATGAGAGTTATTCAAGAAAAACTGTTGGGCCAGGCATGGTGGCTCACTCCTGTAATTCCAGCACTCTGACAGGCCAAGGTGGGTGGATTGCCTGAGCTCACAAGTTTGAGACCAGCCTGAATAAAAGTGAGAACTTGTCTCTAAAACTAGCCAGGCATTGTGGTGGGTGCATGTAGTCCCAGCTACTCGGAAAGCTGAGGTAAGAGAATCACTTGAGCCTAGGAGTTTGAGGTTGCTGTGAGCTGTAACACCATGGCACTCTACTGAGGCAAGAAAGTGAGACTCTGCCTCAAACAAAAAAAGAAGAAGAAGAAGAGAAAGAAAGAAAGAAAAATTGCTGATTGAAAATAATTTGTGGAACCATCACCTATAAGAGTCTTTATTTTAGTAGCAAAGGACTAATTGGTAGCTGTGTAGTGGAGCAGTTCACATGTCTGTGGAACGGTAGTTTGGGATATAGTTTTCAAGAAAGGTTCCATTGAGGTCTGATGATCTTTGAAAATACTTTTCAGACATCATGAAAATGTGATGATAAATATATTCATGATTATGTCAAAATGGTGAAAACTCCTAGGCTATCCTCTGATGCCTAACGCTGGCCTTTTCAATGTTATTTTTAAAATTTCAAAATCATTTGAGCTGAATTTTGAGAAATGTGACTTCAGCTTGACAACATTCAACATCAAGGGCCCACAGTTTTAATAATATCTCACCTGGTAATTGAAATGGAATTGTTTTTGTTATTGTGGCCTCAATTCTGAGAGCTGTGCTTTTCTTAACAAATTCTTCATTTTCTTCTTAAATTGCAGTGCTTTAATATCACTATTTAGATGGAAATTTTTTATGTATTTCAATTGCATGCTAGAGTGCCTGAAATGAAGATGTTTAGTAATTGGGATATTAGTTAATTTTTATTATTAATTGCCTGGTTATTGTTTGTTTAAAATCTAGTTGAAAGGATGATAGAACATTCCATTCCACATCTGTAACTACAAGTATATTTCACAAAAGTTAGTTACTTTTATTTTCTTTGGTGGATGATGATCTTCCATGGCTTCACTTGAGTTTTTGTCATTAACAAGGATAAATATAAGGAAAATGGTTAACCGAGACACCAATCACTAGGGTCTAAGTCTATTTGGGCTGCCATAAAAAAACACCATAGACAGGGTGGCTTATAGGAATAGGAATTTATTTCTCAATTCTTGAGGCTGAGAAATCTAAGATCAGTTATGTCACTCTCTTCTCTCTTTCTCACTCACTCACACACACACTTTTATACTACATTAACTACTTAGCAAATATTTCTTTTATATTATGGCCAATCTTTATCTATTTAATTATTTGTCTCAAGAAAGCAAGTGGTTCTCAAATAAGGGCTAATTTATTCTGTAAAGACTCTGTAACAATGTAGTTTTAGGATATTTTTTATTGTCATGCTGGGGAGTTACCACTGGCACCAAGTGGGTAAAGGGCAAGGAAGCATGAAAATGCAGAAGACATAGGACATTGACCCACACAAAGAATCATCTAGTTTGAAGGATTAGTTGGTAATGCTGAGGTTCAGGAACCCTGCCATAAAGGGAACGTTTATGTTAGTACTGTGCAGACCTCTTGATTGCAACAAAAGAGACTGCAAGACCAGATTCTGGTATGAGGTTAGGTCGTCCAGTTAAAGAGACACCAAAAAGAACCATGTCCCATTGTCCAATGAGATTTATGTCATTGTCATACCCACATGAACTAAATATATAAATAGTAACACAAAATACAGTAAATATAAAGAGATACTTGAAATTTTGACTGTCATAAAAGTCAGAGTTGAAAATTACTGTCACCAGTGATTCCGACGTTGTGACCACATGAGTTATGTGAAGGAACTCTCTGAGAGATGGAGTTGTGTCCACATCTGACGCATAACAGATCTCAATTATTATTGCGTGTATGAATAATTGAATGTGTTAAATGCAATGTTTGATTCTTTGAAGCTCATGGAGTCAATAGTAAGGCATACTTCCTTATCAAGTTGATATTATTTATGAAGGGCGATACACGTTTATGGAATATGATACGTTAGTTTGGTTAGTGCTAGAAGCAGAATCCAAAACGGAATTAAATATGCAAGAGATTTACAGAGGGGAATACCTGCTCAGCATCTCATGGAAGTCGGAGAAGATGAGTGAACAATTGCACCGACTTGCAGTTCTGAAAACTGTGATGGAGGGTGAAGGGTAGGAAGCTTCTTGGACTGAGGTACAGTTTCAAGAAAGGTTTGATAAGGTAAGTTAAGAATTATGAAACTCATCCGGGTGCTGTGGCTCATGCCTGTAATCCCAGCAATCTGGGATGCCACGGCAGGTGGATTGCTTGAGCTCAAGAATTTGAGACTAGCCTGAGCCAGAGTGAAACCCCATCTGTGAAAAAAAATAGCTGAGTGTTGTGCTCCTATGGAGGCTGAGGCAAGAGAATGACCTGAGCCCAAGAGTTTGAGGTTGCTGTGAGCTATAATGCCATAGCACTCTACCAGGGCAAGAAAGTGAGACTCTATCTCTCCCCTCCCCCCCAAAAAAAGAATTATCAAGCTCAAGTATCCTATCTGAGTAGTTCTGCTGCTTTCAGGAATAGGACTGTATATAGTCATGACCATATAAGATGTCCACCACATAGTTATCAACTTTGGAGCTGCTGTAGCAAACCTGACCTTGGCATGAACACAGTGTCAGGCTCTGAGAAGCAACAGCTGGGGCTGTCAGTTCTGCTCCCTACCCTAGGAGTGTGCATTTTAAACTTGTTAAATCATCTAAGGCCAGAAAATAAAATGTTCTCTAGCCTATTTTCACACATGACACATCAGAAATTTTGAGAATTTCTACTAAGAATATTAAATGAAGGCACAAAAGAGAATCTGTGCTCCCTTCTCCCCATGTGTGGCAATGTTTTAATAACTATTTAATTGTTAAGCTTGGAATTTTATTGTAGTTTTCATATCAATAGCAGTTAATTCACATTTGCAAAGTAAGGAGTTCATATTAGAGACCGGTATGAACTGATAAGTACAAATTTCTGAATGGAGTTTCCGAAAGGCTAATTAGAAAGAATAGGTAGGCTGATGTACAGTGTAACTATAATAATAACACAAAGATGACCTGATATGGGATAATTTGCTTCTACTCACAGTTTCTGATGGAAAGATTTAAAATGTTATTCAAACTTTATCAAACTAAACAGTGTGTGATATATTAACATTAGATTTTAACATTTAATATTAGCATTTAATATATAATATTAGCATTAGATTTTAATATAATAATTTCTATCTCTTGGCTCAGTGATAATCCATAGATTTTACTGAAAGAGTTAGATATAAAGCTACACATTTTATATGGTGATTTTGACCCAATTTGATTTAGTCTCCAATTTTGCAGTAGAACCAGTGTTCATACATCACATTTTTATTGTGTGCCTCTTAAGGCTTTCCATGATTGCTCTTTTTAACAATGTTTCAAATATTCATGAATGCTGCATGTGTGTTAATGTGAATCAACATGCATTGTCATTTAGATTAACTGAGGCTTAATGTATGTCCTTCTCTTCCTGTGATATTCTCTCTAGATCCCTGTAATTTTGCTTTACCTTTTGAACTGGTGCTTCCATTTAGACTGGGCATGCTGTTACTTCCATAGCAGATTTATGCTGGAGCTAAATGAAGTGGGCCAGTACTATAGGGCACAATGAAAATAGGGACCCTGTGACCAACTAGCAGGATTAATTCCTGTGTCTACCATTTACTGTATGTTGCCATAGTTTGTACCCTTTTGAATTTACATTGTTTCGAATACCACATTTCGCCTGCCTTTATTCTAATGTACCTTATAGCTAATAGGCATATTTAAAAAGTAGAATTTTAAAATCCTAGCAATTTAGTGTGTGCTATTTTAAGACTGCAGCTGCATTTATTATCTTATTCCTTTAAACTATTCAGGTTATTTTTATTAACTTTTCTGAGAAGATATTGGTCCTATGGGATTTCACACCTTACTTTATTTAAAATCTTCAATTTCCACCAAAGTGTAAAAAGATAAAAAAGATAACCAAAGCAAAGCCATGATAAAAAAGACATCTGACTATAATCTTAATTTATTTTCATAATCTATAAGCTTTGAGGATGTAGCAAATACCGTCCTCTCCCTAGACCGGCAGCCTTCATCAGGTTTTCCTGAGGATACAACGTACTTCACATCATTGTGGGGGCAGCTTCCACGAAGGCGTCCTCTCTGCTATTTTGGCCATTCTCCCCTTCTGCATGTGTTGTGTTTTTGTTGTTGTTGTTATTATTTTTTCCTTTTCTTCTTGTCTTTGTCATATATAATATTTATATTTTTATCTTACATTTCCCCCCAATAGGAGGTTGTTGGCAAGGGCACAGGGACTCATGCTTGTAATCCTAGCACTGTGGGAAGCTGAGGAGGGAAGATCACTGAAGGCCAAGAGTTTGAGACCAATCTGAGCCAGACCCTGTCCCTACAGAAAAGAAATAGAAAAGTTAGCTCAGCAGAGTAGCAGGTGCCTGTAGTCCTAGTTCCTCAGGACGCTGAGGCAGGAGGATCAGTTAAGCCCAGCAATTTGAGGCTGCAGTGAGCTATGATGACCCCACTGCAAGCTGCGTTCTAGCCCTGGAAACATAGAGAAAACTGGTCTGGGAAAAAAAAAGGCATTGTTGTCAATAAGTAAATAAATAGATTGAACCAAAATAGGAACTTTAGAATTCCATCTTGGCATTAGTGTCAGGGACCATTACAAATTTTTTTTGTTAATACTTTCAATTAATCTTTGCAATAGTCCTCTGATATAAGAACCATTGTTATCCTCCTTAAGCAGTAGGAAAATCTGATTTCCAATGTGATGGCTAATTTTATGGATAAAAAATGTTCCGAAAAATGGAAAAAGATTATTTGGGATGTGTTTGTAAGAGTGTTTCTGGAAGACATTTGAATCAGTGGACTGAATAAAGATGATTGCTTCACAATCACCAGTGCAGGGGGTATCATCCAATCTGTCAAAGGTGAATTAAAACAGTTGGGGGATGGCCAAATCTCTTCTTTCTGTCTTTTGGAGTGAGGACATCTCTGTTCTTCTGCCCTTTGACTTTGGCGTGTCAGTTCTTAGTCCTTTGGGTTCCAGGATTTAACACAGCTGCCCCCCAATTTTAGGCCCTTGATTTGAACTGCCAGTAACATCATTGGCTCTCCTGGTTCTCAGGCTATTGAACTTGGACAGGTTATGCCACTGGCTTTTCTGGTTCTCCAGTTTGCAGACAGCAGCTTATAGGAATTCTCAGCCTCCATAATCATGGGAGGAGCCAATTCTCATTCTAAGTTCTCTCTTATCTATATATTGCATTGGTTCTGTTTCTCAGGAGGACTCTGACTAATATTACAAGATAAATTAAGAAGTCTGCTCAAGACTGCATAAGAAGCGATAGACTAAGTACTTGTAAATCAGCAAATCAAATTTCAAGCCTGCCATCCATCTCTGAATATATGAGCAGGCAGCACATTTTAAGCATTTTTTTCATACAGAAGTTTTACATTTTCTTTAACCTTGTTCAAAGCATAAGAGATGATTATGGATGAATATTAATTAAAGTTTCTTAAAAGTGGCCTTATTTGATTACAGCTAAATTAACGTGGCCTTCCAACATGAAGTTTTCCCACCCTGAGTTAAACTGTGAAGAATGCTGGGAAAGTTACTCGAAATAAAATCATGGCTCAGAAGTGCTTGCTTACCTTCTCTGATTCTGTCAGGAAAATACAGTCTTTGGAGAATTCATTAATAGATTAAGATGTTCAACTTACGTTGCTCAACTTAAGAGTAATTTCTACCAAAGGCTTAAAACCCAATGAATGCTTTGGGAGTGTTATAGAATGTCTGAAATTCAAGGAAAGGACATATGTAAAAAAAGAGAAACTTAATTTCTGCATATTTATTCTGTATTCCATAGGACTGTTCTTTCGCTAAAATCACCAAGTTATTTGCTTGCTTTTGTATGTTTCTTAACAGTCTTAAACGAAGAAGTAAAATGCTCAGACTTTCGATCTGAGTAAGCATGGAGGAGAGAGCTCCATCTGATAGGATAAAAATCGTGGGGGATAAAGAAATACATTTAAAGAATCAGCTTGGCTCTTCCCTACTTTGAGGGTGTGCTGTATTTAGTGACTTAACTCCTAAAGGGTTGCATAAAGAAAGTGAAGAACAACGTCACAGAGGGGAGACCTGGCAAATGCTACCCTACTGTTGCCAAGTAAGTCATTGCAATAGCAAATCCACTTGATATGATGTGACAAGAGGGACACTTTATCCCTGTGGTATTGGTCCCCCAAACCCATCTTATCAGTCTGACCATGAAGATAACATCAGAAGAACACACACGGAGCATTACTCTATAAAATGCCTGACCAGGAATCCTCAAAAACGTTAATGTCAGGAACATCGAGGAAAGTCTGAGAAACAATCACAGCCCAGAAGACAGGATATCTGACAACCAAAGGTGATAAGGTGTCCTGATTCCTGGAACAGAAAATAGTCAACTGCAAAAAGGTGAAATGCCAATCTAAGTGCAGAGTACAGTTGTTACTGTTATGCCAATGTTGATATTTTAGTCATGACAAAGACGTCATACTAATTCATGCAAGATTTTATTTTATTTTATTTTATTGCAGTTTTTGGCCCAGGGCTGGGTTCGAACCCAACACCTCCAGTATATGGGGCCAGTGCCCTAATCCTTTGAGCCACAGGAGCCACCCTCATGCAAGATTTTAATACTATGAGACTCTGAGTGAGGTATACCAAGAATCTATCTCTATTATCCTTGCAACTTAAACAACTGAACAGCTATGAACTTAAAAGTTTATTGTTTCCACATAGTAAATGAGAAAATATCATGAATGTTATATCAATCAAGTTGATAAAAATATCTCCAATTGTATGTGAAGCCTGCACACTGTACCCCATGACTGAACTATTGTACACAGCTATGACTCAATAAAAAATAATTAAAAAATAAAATAAAATAAAATCAATTCAAGGAGATATTACCTGTTTCTTTGTACCTAGATATTCTAGTTACATACTTTATCATTCTATTTTAATATTTATTAACCCTCTAGTCTTAGCATTTCAGCCATAATAAAACAAAACAAACCAAGAAAGCTGTTTTGCATTTTGTGATGGTGAAGTAGAGGCCAGATGGGGAGCGAGGGTGCTTCTGTACCTTTGAATCTTTAGGTTATGTCTGGCTACTGTTGTGCCTTATTTTTAATCTCAATAATAAGAGGATGAAAAAAATCAAGTACTTGTTTTTATTATCATGAAATTTACGATTTCAACAAGGGTGGAATTTTACCTGCATAAAAGTACTAACTCCTGATACCTCCTGTTGTGACCTTATTTGGAGGCAGGGTTTTTAAGGAGATAATGAAGTTAAAGTAAAGTTGTTAGTGTTTCCCTAAATCCGATATGCCTAGTGACCTTACAAAAAGAGGAAATTTAGACATCGAAACCCCCATAGAGGGCGGCGCCTGTGGCTCAGTGGGTAGGGTTCTGGCCCCATATGCCGAGGGTGGCAGGCTCAAACCCAGCCCCAGCCAAACTGCAACAAAAAAATAGCCGGGTGTTGTGGCAGGCTCCTGTAATCTCAGCTACTCGGGAGGCTGAGGCAAGAGAATTGCATAAGCCCAGGAGGTGGAGGTTGCTGTGAGCTGTGTGACGCCATGGCACTCTGCCAAGGGCGATAAAGTGAGACTCTGTCTCTACAAAAACCAAAGGAAAACAAAAAAAACATAGAGGGAAATTATTGTGAGGAAACTTAGACACAAGATAACCATTGACAAACAAAAGAATAAGGTGTGGAGCAAATCCTTCCCTCACAGGCCTCAGAAGGAGCAAATCCCACCAACACCTTAATTTGGGACTTGCAGCCTCCAGAATTGGGAGACTATAAATTACGGTTGTCTAAGCAACCCAGTCTGTGGTACTTGGTCAGAGTACTTCAAACAACAGGCAGCGTCAAGGCACAGCTAAAGAGTGTATCTGGCGAGCTCCAGGATGAGTCAGAAGAGAAGTTCTAAGCTGTGTATAAAGCAGAAGTTAAGCTATATGGCGATAGTAATAATAGGCTTGCCATTTTGTAACTGTGCAAAACTAATGTTTATTAAATCTATAGCAGATGAATCCAGACTCAGCTCAGACTGAGCGGGTTCAAACTGCTCATTCATGGAGGTTGTAGAACACCTGACTAAAGCACTTCGCTAGTGGACCATGGCTAAGATTTCTGCTTCAAGATGACCCAAAGTAACCAGGAATAAAACAAGGTAAAAAGGATTTTAGCTACAAACACTACATTGAAGAAAGTGAATGGATTCAAAATTATAAAGAAAAACGGACGTTTTGATCTGTCTATGTATTATAAATGAAATAAGGGCAAAGAAGTACAGACTCAAGATGAGTTGAGAGGAATGTCTACAATATCGTCTACATTAGGAGGTTTATTTATGAATAAGTGTCCATAGTTTCTCCCTACTTACATGGCCATTCTTGTGAGCCAGGTCATCAACTTTCATGTATTTGTAACATCCAAGAAATATTAATTATTAAATTCTTAAGGCATCTACAGTCCTGATGAATTATGCGGAAGATTGAAAAAATGAGAAATCATAGTTCTTTCCCTCAAGTTCTCTTCCAAATTAATTCATCAAAGAAAAAAACCCTGGGTTGAGTACCAACTATGCATAATCAACTGCGGTAAGAACTACAGAGCATAGTAACAAGATTAAAGAGATTACCCGTTATAAATGAGTGGTCAAAGAAAATACACCACAAAGATCTCTAAGAAGACCCATTACCATTCAAACATTCCTATTAGTAATTTACTAAATCCTGCTAAATAATAAATAATTTGGGAAAAAAAATAAGTTAACTGATGACTCCATACTGAGCCTCAGAGTTAAAGCATTCTATAATAGACATGCTCTTATTTGACAATGTGAATGTTACTTTTTTGTATAATTATTATTCATATTGCTTAATATTTCGATGCAGTAATCATGGGATTTCTTTTCTGAGTGTATTTATCTTCTTTCATTCTTTTTGAGGTTTTTGTTTCTAGTCCTTGTCTTGAACACTGTCATTTTTATTAACTATTAAGCCTTTTTAATTCTGTGAAGGCAAAAAGTGGAAACCTAATAAACACATGTATATGTAAAAATAAAATAAAATAAATAAATAATTTGACTTCAAGTTTTTGGTGCACATGTGTATGTGCATGTGCTAATGAGTGCTTTCGCTAAAAGAAATTAATTGATTACATAGGAAAGACCTGGGGACAGAGTACAATTTCTACATGTACAGCGAGACATTAGTATACATTTAAAGTAACATATTCTAGTCATGCTACAAAAAAACAGTTCAGAGAAATGTGTGTATAATGACTTTTTAATTGTATTAAAAGAGAAAAACCATTTAATTAAGTGACAATAAAAATCTACCCAAAATGTAACAAGGTACAAGCCAAATTCCAGGTGAAAAGCATTAACAACTCCAGTATTAACTACTCACAGCATGTAACAAAACACCGTTGAGCTTAGTGGCTGGCTAGCAATCTTCTATCACTGCCCCTCAGTTCACAGGTTTGTTGGGCATTTCTTCGGTCCTAGACCAGGCTTTTCTGATCTTAGCTGGGCTTGCTCATCTATCCACTTTCCTTTGATGGATGGGGAGAGAACGGGACAGAGCTTAATTTACATCTATCGCATTTGGCTGTTGCTTGGCCCATGCAAAGATATTGACTGAGCCACAGGTCTCATTACTCAGCTTTTTGCTCGTGGAAGAGACACATTTATGAGAGAGAAGAGAAGACCAGAAAACTTCTTGGAACCTGAACTAGGGATGGGCACACTCTTACCTCTACTGCATTTCATCAGTCAAAGCAAGTCACAAAACCAACTGAGATTCCAATGTGGAGAAATACAGATTCTATTTCCAAATGGAGGGACGTATAAAGAGTATGAATACAGAATGGGGTGAGGAATTGTGCATAATCGTGCAATCTATCACAGCTACTAACATGATGTTCTGTATTGTCATGACACTTAAACAAGGTATTCTAGAATATCTTCTTTACTGAAATCTTTAAGAATTGAGGGCTGAAATTCTATGTCTGTATGTATTGGACATAAACAAAAAAATACGAAAAGCAATACAAATATAATATCTTGTTATAAAAATTGATATTCAACTATTTCCAGAAAGTGCATATTGAGGAATATTACTCTAAAAGTGAATAAAAGACAAAAAGTGCCTTTCGTGTGAGTGGGTTAGTGTTGCTATGACAAAGCATTCCCACACTAGTGACTTAAACAGCAGAAACTAATTTTCTTACAGTTCTGGAGATGAGATGTGCAAAGTCCAGCTGTCCGAAGGTCTGATTTCTTTCTCAGGCCTGTCTTTTTGGCTTGTAGATAATCATTGTCTTGCTGTATCTCCACAAGGTTACCCCTAAGTCTGTGTGTTGTCTGGGTTCTATTCTGTTGTTCCTACAAGAAGGACCTGGGTCATATTGAATCAGAGCCCACCCATACGACTTCATTTTTCCTTTCTTACCTCTGTAAAGGCCTTTTCTCTCCTACAGGCATATTCTAAGGTAATGGGAATTAAGACATCAATATGAGCTTTGGGAGCCTAAAATTTGGCCTAAAACACATTGTATAAAAACAAAGTCAGACAGCCTCTTGGTTGGTAGAGATGTACTAAAGTATTTTGAGTAGATTATTTCCAATTTTTATCAGTGTTGATTCTACAGTTGTTCTGTTCACACCGCCCTCACTGAGGTACTGGGAATGAATATCACTCTCTGCACACTTTCCTTCATAATGACTATGTCCTTTTTTTGATCTGTAGTTTGTTACGCTTCTGTAATAAACCTTTTTTTTTTTGCGGTTTTTGGCCACGGTCGGGTTTGAACCCACCACCTCTGGTATATGGGGCTGGCGCCCTACTCCTTTGAGCCACAGGTGCCGCTCTCTGTAATAAACTTTTATGGTTTGACGAATACTCATATGGATAAACTACTTCAGTGAGTAGAATTTAAAACTTGGAGAAAAACTCAACATTTTTGGATAGATTTTCATATCAGACTTTTGCCTTCATCTCACTTAACATCAGATGAGGATGACTAAGGCAGATGAAGATCTTTTGCACATTTCAGCTTTTCTAGATACATCACACACGTATTCAATACATACGTGGTTATATTTGCTATGTATTATTACATGCGCTCCAATCTCTGAGAAAGAGGCAAGGAGAGTACAATTTTTTTTTTTTTTTGTAATACATGGGTACAGATAGGTTTTAACAGTTCCAGAGACATAGTGCAGGGAAGGAAATAAAACCCAGATCACCAATCTGTCTTTCGTTCCCATTTGCTTTCTGTAACTAATTAGGGAATTTCAGTCACCTGGCTCTGCCAAATCTATGTTCATCAGAAAGGAAAAGACTTTATCTCAGTAGAGAAATCATTTTTTCCCAAACTGAGACATATTCACAGACTTCACTGTGTGAAAGCCAATTAAATACCCTAGTTGCAACTATTAATCTCAATGACTGAACATTGCTTCCTTCTCCAAAAGGCCAAGATTGTTATTTAATTAAAGAATAAATGCATTGCCTAAGAGACAATGACTTCTTAGTGTTAGGGGACTGAATAAGTGAAACAATATACTCCATAATGTTGTTTTGGGTATTGACAATTAAATTCCTAAAAATATTCCTATAGCTACTCTGGAAAGGTGAGTTTCTCAATATCTATTGCTTCATCAGGACAAAAGCCTCTCACACTAACTTTTCTTAATTTAATCTCACAGAAAGGGAAGTATAAGAAATAATATTCAAGCATGGCCCATGTTTGGAAAAGAGACAAACAGCATTTCTAAATTATCGAAGGAGTCCTAAATAGTTAATTTTCCTGCAATGCTCAGTATATGTATTGACAATTTGGGAGCATAAATTCAAACCTAGGGCTTTCCTGCACTCAAGTATGTGATTTCTCAAAGCTGTATTGCACGAAGAGTGAGACTTGTTCGTGGCACTTTCTTGCCTTTACTCTCTTGACTTAGAATTAATCTCAAGTAAAGGTAACCATCTCCTCTTAGATCAAGAGAAGGAACGTTTCCAGTTGTCTAGAAATGAGACTTCTTAGCTTGAGGTAATGAACATTAGGCATTACTTTCTAGTACCTGTGGTATTTACTCAAATTAAAGGAGCCCTGATTATAGACTAAAAACCTTTGGTACAACCTTCAACAAGAACTCTGTGTGTTATTTTGTTTGTTTGTTTGTTTGAGACAGTCTCACTTTGTCACCCTCAGTACAGTGCCGTGGTACAGCTCACAGCAACCTCAGACTCTTTGGCTCAAGTGATTCTCTTGCCTCAACCTCCCAAGTAGCTGGAACTACAGGCACCCACCACAAGGCCTGACTATTTTTAGTGACAGGATCTCCCTCTGGCTCAGGCAGGTCTGGAACCTGTGAGCTCAGGCAATCCACTCACCTCGGCCTCCTCCATGCTGGGATTACAGGTGTGAGCCACCGTGCTGGACCTTAACTCTGACATTTTCTTATAACTAATAATAAATTTTATCTCTCAACCATTTTTTTTTTTTTTTTCCCTTGTAGAGACAGAGTCTCACTTTACCATTTTTGGTAGAGGGCTGTGTCATCACAGCTCACAGCAACCTCCAACTCCTGGGCTTAGGCAATTCTCTTGCCTCAGCTTCCCAAGTAGCTGGGACTGTAGGCACCTGCCATGACGCCTGGCTTTTTTTTGTTGTAGTTTGGCCAGGGTTGGGTTTGAACCTGCCACCCTTGGTGTATGGGGCCAGCACCCTACACACTGAGCTACAGGCACTGCCTCTCTCAACCTTTGATTGAATGACTTTGTTTTTTTTCACAACTGTTTCATCCACAATCTTTCTTTTTAATTCACTGGTTAGAATTGTCCAATCTTGTGACTTTTATCATTATTATTTTCATCCCTGCAGCTCCGACCACCTCATTCTACAGATGGTCCTGATCAGTTGTCAGCTTGGGATAGTGTTCTTTATTAAATTTATGCATCAATACTGTGAGGAAAATTCTAGATATAGAATAAAATATTAAAAATTAGTATCAAGTAGATCACTATGTATAAATTTAATTTTATTTTTACTATGGTTACCTTTTCTCTAACATCTAAAGTACTCTAGGTAAGGCCAGGCACAGCGGCTAACATCGGTACTCCTAAGACTCTGGGAGGCCAAGGCGGGTGAATCTCCTGAGCTCATGAGTTCAAAACCAGCCTGAGCCAGAGAAATACTCCTTCTCTAAAAATAGCCAGGTGCTATTGCAGGCTCTTGTATTCCTAGTTACTTGGGAGGCTGAGGTAATGGGATTATTTGAGCCCAAGAGTTTGAGGTTACTGTGAGCTATGACACCATGGTACTCTGCCAAGTGTAAGAAAGTGAGACTCTTTCTCAAAAAAAAAAAAAATACTCTAGTTGATGTTAAAAAATAAATATATATTTTCTTTCTGAATACTCTAGTTGATGTTAAAAAATAAATATACATTTTCTTTCTGAATCAGGTCGAATATAAGATTCTGCTGGGTTACAAACAACCCCCCAAGTTTCACTAGTTTATAAAACAAATCTCATTACTTGCAAGTGCAATGTGTTTACTGAGGTCCACCAAGGGCTCTGCTTATTCCTGTCATTCAGGGACCCTTATGGATGGAAACTTAACTTTAATATTATAGGAGAAAGAAAATATCTTTTCCTCATCTATTCTAAGCTCATGGCTGAAGCTCCTGTAACAAAAGACAGATTAACAAGAGAAACCCCACACATTTATTTAATATAAGTTTTACTTGACATGGGAGACTTTATTATCTAAACAAAAAAATTAAACCTGTATGTACTTTTATACCAGGTTTGAGGGAGAAGTGGATAGTTGTGGAGAGAAAGAATTGGAGAAAGGAAGTATGATGTAAGATTACAAACTCTGACAAATTTATGAAGGCCTGTTTGCTCAGATTTTTCTCTGTGGCCCTGTGTCCTCAGAGATAAAAATGTTCCTTTCTGGTACAAATATCTTTGTTATAATGTGGCTTTTGGTCTTCTGGATATACACCTAGTAGAGGAATTATAGGGTCGAATGGCAGGTCTATTTTTAGATCTCTAAGTATTCTCCAAACATCTTCCCCAAAATAATGTATTAGTTTGCATTCCCATTGCAATATAGAAGTGTTCCCTTTTCTCCACATCCACACCAACATCTCTGGTTTTGGGATTTTGTGATGTGGGCTAATCTTACTGGAGTTAGATGATATCTCAAAGTAGTTTTGATTTGCATTTCTCTGATGATTAAGGATGATTAACATTTTTTCATGTGTCTGTAGGCTGTGTGCCTGTCTTCTTCAGAGAAGTTTCTCTTCAAGTCCTTTGCCCACCCTGACATGGGATCACTTGTTCTTTTCTGGCTCATACATTTGAGTTCTTTGTGGGTTCTGGTCATTAAACCTTTGTCAGAGGCATAACCTGAAGATATTTTCTCCCATTCTGAGGGCTGTCTTCTTGCTATACTTACTATGTTCTTGTCTGTACAGAAAGCTTTTTAGTTTGATCAGGTCTCATTAGTGTATTTTGAATGCTGCTTCAATTGCCCGGGGAGTCCTCCTCATAAAATATTTGCCCAGGCCGACTCTTTCAAGAGTTTTCCCTGCACTTTCTTCTAGTATTTTTATAGTTTCATGTCTTAAGTTAAATCGTTAATCCAGTGAGAGTCTATCTTAGTTAATGGTTAAAGGCATGGATCCAGTTTCAGTCTTCTATAGGTTGCCAGCCAGTTCACCCAGCATCATTTGTTAAATAGGGAATATTTTCCCCACTGAATGTTTTTAATTGGCTTGTCAAAGATCAAATAACGGTAGGGAGCTGGGTTCATCTCTTGGTTCTCTATTCTGTTCCATACATCTACCTCTGTTTTTGTGCCAGTACAATGCTGTTTCGGTCACTATCAATTTGTAGGATAGTCTGAGGTCTGGTAGCGTGATTCCTCCTGCTTTGTGTAATGTCTTGGCTATTCAAGATTATTTCTGATTCCCTATAAAATGATGTATTACTTTTTAGAGATCTTTAAAGTATGACAATGGAGTTTTAATAGGGATTGCATTAAAATTGTATATTGCTTTGGGTACTATGGACATTTTAAAAATGTTGATTCTTCCCAGCCATGAGCATGGTATGTTTTTCCATTTGTTAACTTTTTCAGCTACATCTTTTCTTAGAGTTTCATAGTTCTCTTTATAGAGATCTTTCACATCCTTTGTTAGGTAAACTCCCAAACATTTCATCTTCTTTGGCACTACTGTGAATGGAATAGAGTCCTTGACTGTTTTTTCTAAAAAAGCTACGGATTTATGAGTGTTGATTTTTTAACCTGAGATATTGCTATATTCCTTGATCACTTCCAAGATTTTTGTAATAGAATCCCTGGTGTTTTCCAGATATACAATCATATCATCTGTGAAGAATGAAAGTTTGATCTCTTCTGACCCTATATGGATACCCTTGATTGCCCCCTTCTTGCCTAATTGCGGTGGCTAAAACTTCCATTACAATGTTAAAGAGCAGTGGAGACAATGGGAAACCTTGCCTGCTTCCTGATCTGAGTGGAAATGATTTCAGTTTAACTCCGTTCAATACAATATTGGCTGTGGGTTTGCTATAGATGGCCTCTATCAGTTTAAGAAATGTACCTTCTATATCAATTTTCTTAAGTGTTCTGATCATGAAGGGATGCTGGATATTATCAAAAGCTTTTCAAAAGCTTTTTCTGCATCAATTGAGAGAATCATATGGTCTTTGTTTTTTAATTTGTTTATGTGCTAAATTATATTTATAGATTTACATATGTTGAACCAGCCTTGAGACCCTGGGATAAAACCTACTTGGTCATAATGTGTAATTTGTTTGATGTGTTGCTAGATTCTGTTTGTTAGGATCTTTTGAATATTTTTGCATCAATATTCATTAGTGATATTGGTTTACGATTTTCTTTTCTTGTTGGGTCTTTTCCTGGTTTAGGGATCAAGGTAATGTTTGTTTCATAGAATATGTTGGGTAGTATTCCTTCTTTTTGCATATTTTGGAAAAGGTTGAGTAAAATAGGTACTAGCTCCTCCTTAAAGGTTTGGTAGAATTCTGATGTGAAGCCATCTGGTCCCAGGCTTTTCTTTTTGGAGAGATTTTGTATAGTTTATGCTATTTCAGAATTTGATATAGGTCTGTTCATCATTTCCACTTCATTCTGACTAAGTCTTGGAAGGTGGCGTGCTTCCAAGTATTGGTCAATTTCATTCAGATTTTCATATTCGTGAGAATAAAGTTTCTTGTAATATTCATTAAGGATTTTTTGAATTTCTGAGGAGTCTGTTGTTATTTCGTCTTTACCATTTCTGATTGATGAAATTAGAGATTTTACTCTTTTTTTTTCTGGTTAGGATAGCTAAACATTTATCTATTTTATTGACCTTTTCAAAAAACCAACTTTTTGATTTATTTGGTCTGTTGTATAATTCTTTTGTTTTCAATTTCATTTAATTCTACTCTAATTTTGGTTCTTTATTTTCTTCTGGTGGGTTTGGGATTGGAATGTTCTTCCTTTTCCAGTTGCTTGAGCTGTCCCATTAAGTTGTTAACTTCCTCTCTTTCCATTCTCTTGAGCAATGCTTGCATTGGTATAAGTTTCCCTCTTAGGACTGCCTTTGCAGTATCCCAGATGTTCTGATAATTCGTGCCTTCATTGTCATTTTGTTCCAAAAATTTGATAATTTCCTTCTCAATCTTGTCTCTGAACCAGCTATCATTCAACACAAGGTTATTTAGGTTCCATGTTTTTGTATTAGTATGCAGATTTCTGTTGTTACTGAGTTCAACTTTTATTCCTTGATGGTCTGAGAAAATAAAAGGAATAATTTCTATTCTTTTAAATTTGCTGAGATTAGACTTGTAACCTAAGATGTGATCAATTTTGGCATGGGCTGATGAGAAGAATGTGTATTCAGTTTTGTTAGGATGAAATGTTCTGTAGATGTCTGTTAAATTCAAATGTTGATTGGTTAAGTTTAAGTCTAAAATTTCTTTGCTTAGCTTCTTATTGAAGGATCTATCCAACACTGTTAAAGGAGTGTTAAAATCTCTGACTACTATGGAGCTGGAGGAAATCAAGTTGCTCATGTCTGTTAGAGTTTCTCTTATAAATTGAGGTGCATTCTGGTTGGGTGCATAAATATTAATAATTGAAATCTCATCATATTGAGTATTACTCTTAACAAATATTAAGTGTCCATCTTTATCCTTCCTTACTTTTGTTGGTTTAAAGCCTATTGTATCTGTGAATAAAATTGCAACACCTGCTTTTTTTTTTTTTTTTTTTGCTTTCCATTTGCCTGGAATATGGATGACCATCTCTTCACCCTGAGTTTATATTTATCTTTTAAGGTTAGATGAGATTCTTATGTGCAGCAGATATCTGGCCTGAGTTTTTGTATCTAGTCAGCCAACCTCTGCCTCTTTAAGGACAATATAAGCTATTCACATTAATTAAGAATATTGATAAGCCTGGTAGAATTTTGGATATCAAGTTGGTTTTTTTGTTTTGTTTTTAGAGACAGAGTCTCACTTTGTCACCCTTGGTAGAATGCCATGGCTTCACGGCTCACAGCAACCTCCAGCTCCTGGGCTTAGGCCATTCTCTTGTCTCAGCCTCCCGAGTAACTGGGACTACAGGCGCCTGCCACAATGCCCAGCTATTTTTTTTGTTGCAGTTTGGCCAGGGCCAGGTTTGAACCCGCCACCCTTGGTATATGGGGCTGGCACCCTACTCACTGAGCCATAAGCATCGCCCAGGTATCAAGTTTTTTGAAAGTCCAGTGGGCATTTTTAATGCTTTCACCCCTGTGGAAGTTGGAATTTGATCAAAAGTTTCTGAGTGAGTTTACTTTTGTGGTGGAGGATTGCACTGGTCATTATGGAGGATAGGTCTGAGAATATCCTGGAGAGCAGGTTTAGTTATGGCAAATTTCTTCAACATGTGAATGTTATTAAAGTATTTCTCCATCATAGTTTAGGGAGATCTAAACTCAGTTTAGCTGGATACAGGATCCTTGGTTGAAAGTTATTTTGTTTTAGGAGATTAAAAGTTGATGACCACCCTCTTCTAGCTTGAAAGGTTTCAGCAGAGAGATCTGCAGTCATTCTAATATTCTTCTCCTTGTACATTATGGTTTTCTTATGTCTGGCTGCTTTCAGAATTTTCTCCTTCATATTAACTTTAGTGAAGTTAATTATGATGTGCCTGGGGGATGTCTTATTCAAGTTGAGTCATGCTGGGGTTCTGAAACTGTCTGCTATCTGAATTTCAGAATCTTTTGGCATGTCTGGAAAGTTCTCTTTCATAATCTCATGAAGAAGAGCCTCTGTGCCTTGCGAAGCCACTTCATCGCCTTCAGGGATTCCTATAAGGCGAATATTGGTTTTCTTTGAATTATCCCAGAACTCTCTGAGAGAATGATCCATTTTTGCTCTCCATTTCTCTTCCTCTTTGAGAGTTTGGGAGCATTCGAAAACTTTGTCTGCAATGTCAGAAATCCTTTCTTCTGCTTGCTCTATTCTGTTACTGAGGGATTCTACTGTATTTCTCAGATCTATGAGGGCTGCAAATTCTTGTCTCAATGTGTCAAAATCTTTGGTGATTTTGTCTTTGAATTTGTTGAATTCTTGAGACAACTTTTGAAATGCTCCTTGAATTTCTAATTCTAACTTTACCTCTATTCTATTGATCTTATTTGCAATCCAAATTCTGAATTCAGTTTCTGAAATCTCAGCCATTTTGTTTATGAATGGGATCTTCAGTTGTGTCTCTCAAATTGTTCCTTGGGGGGGGGGTGATCTACTCTGGTTATTCATGTTACCAGAGTTTTTCCGCTGATTCCACCCCATGATTATTTTACACCATTTGGCTACGTGAGCAGATGAGGAGAAGTTGGGTTGGGGGCTCCAGGAGTAGTGATTGGCCAGTCCTTTGCCCAAAAGCTGGGACTGGTGTCTGTACCTTTTCCCCTAGAGTTTTGCCAAGGACCCATTCAGTGCTACGGGCTGAGAAACTGGGGACCTTCTTGGTGTGGTGGGGCTAAGTGGCTCTCTCTTATTTCCAACTGGTCTCTGTCTTACCTTAGTGAATCAGTTACTCTGGGTTGAAGTCTCAGCTGTGGAGAAATACCAGCAATTAAGTCACCCCGCCCCCCCACAGGCAACAATTGGAAAAGGAAAATCAAACCTTCCCACAATCTCACACCCAGGGTACCACTTTGGATACTCTTCAGGTGATTGGCCCGGTTCAAGAGGTCCAAATCAATTGTCCCAGGCAGCACCAGTCTCAGGTGGGAGAATTCAAAAGGTCTCCGGCAACTAGATAGCAGGGTTCTGCTGGCAGCTCAAGTATGACTCACTCCAGTGCTCCGTGAGGTCAGAAGGACCCACCCAGCAAATAAATTAGTCTGGGAAGGTTGATGCCTCCTTATCCACTTTGCACCTCTGTCACATCCAGTCACTGGTAACCCTGCAGGGTTGTGATCCAGTTCCTTCCAATGATCAGATGCTCCAGGGGTTTGCGCCTGCCTGAGTAACAGGGAGATCTATGTCTCCTCAGCCAGGCCACCACTCTCTGCCACTATCCAGCAGGGGGAGGTGAGGTTTGATAACCTTGAGTGCTTAATAGGGGCTGGGGTGGTTCACTTAGTTCCAGCCCTGCCCCTTGTTGCTGACAGAAGAGAACAACTTCGCAGAATTTGTTTCTGTCCTGGCTGTATTCCCCTGCAGATCAGATGCTATTTGAGCAACTCAGCCCTGTCTGTGCCGCTGCTCAGTCTTGGCTGCAGTTTGTGTTGGGGCAGATGTGGTGGTCAGAACTCACATTTAGCTGTCATTTCCAGCCTCTGCCTGCCTGCCTTTGTCTCAGCTATGATGCCCTGAGGGCTGGGTGTGTCTGAGGCTCAGTGAAGCAGTCCTCTGGGTCAGCCCCACCCTGGGAGTCTGCCATCTCTGTGCTCCACCAGGCCAGTACTGCCTCAGGCATACCCTTTACTCACGGGGTCTGTGTTTCCATCCCAGATCTGTTCCACCAGTGGTTGCCACCATAGAAGATGCCCAGCTTCCTCTGGTTGCCCAAAGAGACTGGGAGTGTCCTTTCAAAATATCCCCAGGGGAGTGAGGCCTATTGTTCCCGCCACTGCAGCTGCTGCTCTGTACCTTGAGGCACTGCCTCTCCTATACAGTTCCCTCTCAGTTGACAGTCTTCTCCTTTCTCCCATACTGGAGAATCAGCACAGATCAGCAACAGCCCGTGCCCCATCCACACCCCTCAAGAAAATGCCCAAGAATCTGGACTCCTTGGGGGACAGGCTTCCAGACCTCAGAATGAGAGTGGAGGGGAGTGCTGGGAGTTCAAAATTGCAGGTAGAGAATATACAGTTTTCTACAGTTCTATGCCTGGCAGGAGAGTGGCATGGCACTAGTAGGGGAAGGAGGTCCAGTTTTTAGAGGGTCTCTCCCATGAGATAAAATGGAAGGATATTTGAACTCTGCTCACTTGTTTGTATGGAGTATACTGTGAACCATTCTCATGGGGGAGGGTACTCCCATCCACTTGGCAATGGATTTTGTACCTTTTGTTTGTATCCTTGGGTCACAACTTGCCTCAGCAGGGTTAATGTGAGTTATTCAACCTTCTCTCTTGGCTCAGATCCGAACCATCAGCTTTCTTGCTAAACTTCTGTTTTTTAACTCTCCTGCTGGACAAGAGCCTCTGTGGAAAGCTGGCTCTAGTCGGCCATCTTGCCTCTGCCTGAGAAATGGTTTTAAAGGCATTTTGGTGGGCCAAAGCCTAGGCAATTTGGTCTGCTAATTGTCTGGGTTCAGGGAAGAATCATAGGAGTGTAGAAATTGTCTTCTTTGCTGAGTCAGTTCTTGGGTAGGAAGTCATAAGACAAATACAGTCAGTTCCTTGGTGTGGGCCACTGGTCTGAGTGAGTTTGCCATTCCACTAGAATGCAGGCCCTGAAAGATATCTCAGAAATTACCGATAGGTTTCAAAAAGGAGACTTTTATCTACAGAGAAAGTTAATCTTTTTGAATGCCAGTTTTGTGAGTCCAGAGTAGCAATTACAGAGAAGCAAACAAGGGGGCAGTGGCTGATTATTATTGTCATTTTTAGCTTAGCCTGTGCCTTCTCAGAGCTGTAGACGCTTACTCTTCTCACCTTGCACCCCATTATTGATATTAGAGGTTTCACTAGTTTAAAATGTAAAGGAAAATAAAAATCTCAGGATCCATCCCACACACAGCATTTTATGCAAAAGGGAAGGTCAATCCTGAAAGCTGAATCATGCAACACACTCTTCCAAATGAATTGCTGTTACTCATTGCATTAGCCAGATCTATGAAAGACTGGTCCTCCAGATCATTGATAAGGATATTCTTTGCTGGCTTCCCATAAACAAGGACATGCAAATTGTAACTTAGGATCTGCAGGCTAAGTTTAGTTCCTAAAACTAATCTGTTCCACACTAATAATGTTGATTACAAGTTTGAATTCTGAATCTTCCCAAGTTCAAAACAGAGAAAGGCCAAGATCAATGATTCTTCCACCTATTTGGGGACATCTACATAATCGATTCTTCTTTTACTCCAGTTTTCTCTTTAAAATCCACATATCTTAGGTAAATTGTAGACTTCCTGGGCTTCCCATGAATATAACCATTTGCCTCACTACCCATCTCGCTCCCTTTTCTTTCTATATGTCATCTCCCTTTAAATGCTCAGTTCCCACATCCCTCTTCAGAAGAAAGGCAGCCACAAATGCATCTATGGCTTTTTCCTGGGCACATTCTCAAATTTTTGTTTAATAAATAACGTCCTTCAACTGACATCTTTACCTCAGTCACTTATTTTGGGTTTTCAAAAATAATAAAGGAAATTTATGGGCTCATCTGATAAACCCAGCTACTAAAAAGGACTTCAGGCAAGTTCTGATCCAGTATCTCACTTGTGTTACCAATGTTCTTTATTATTATTACTGACCTAAGTCAAAGATGAAGGGAAAAATTTCAATCAGTGGAGGTTTATTAAGCCAAGATTTTGAGGATGCCTGGGAAAAATACAAAATACATGCAAGCTGTGATTGTTTTTCCAAAGGGAAGTTGGAACCTTCAGCATTTTAAAGGCATATGGAAAGGAGAGGGGAGGTGATTAGGCAAATGATTACATTTCTCTGAGGCCCAAGAAATCTACATTTTACATAATAAAGGGAGGGAAGGAAGTTTCAGGGGGCTATGAAGACCTTTGCCCCAGTTTGTGCTTCCTTTGGGTGCCAATAGCAAGCAGCCCCCAGAATCCAAAAGCACTTTGACTCAGCTGGCACAAAAAGAGAGAACCAAGCAGCAGTGGCAATTTAAAAGAAAATTTTAATTTTTTTTTTAAGTAAATAGAACACTCTTAAGTTTATAAGTAGTTAGGATACACTTAAGTTTCTAAGCAGAGAGAACACACCTAAAAAGAAGGTGTGGGTCTCTTCCTTGTAAATGAGGAAAGACCCTTTACAAACTTTTTGTCTTTAATTTATTGCCCAGTTCTTAGCTTTGCTCCACCTAGTTCATGTGAATGCATTTAAGTCAAGTTTATGCCTTTTGGGAAGTGTCAACTGCTTTCTGGAGAGTCTCATTTTCCTCATTTATTCACTGATTGGTTCACTTAGAGTCTTAATCAAGCTGACTCCACACTATTCTTAACTAACTTCTCCTTTAGAAAGTCTCTAAGATATTACCAGGGCATTGATTACTCATGGAATGGTGACTAGCTTCTTTAAAAAGTTCCGATTCATCAATCCTTCTATAGGGGTCTTAGGAGTTGGGAAGTGCCTAAATTTCAAAATTTTCTAACTACAATCTTGGCTAGTGCTGCTTTTGAAGTAGCCCATAGTAGTTTATTGTCTATCTTACCTACCCTGTTCATGTCTAAGCTAAGGAACTGTTTCCTTTGTCTCAGCAATTGCCCACTTCTTTTTTTTTTTTTTTTTGAGGCAGAGTCTTACTGTGTTGCCCTCAGTAGAATGCTGTGGCATCACAGCTCACAGCAACCTCAAACTCTTGGGCTTAAGCGATTCTCTTGCCTCAGCCTTCCGAGTAGCTGGGACTACAGGCGCCCACCACAACACCACCTGGCTATTTTTTTGCAGTTGCCACTGCTGTTTTAGCTGGCCAGGGCCGGGTTTGAACCCACCACCCTCAGTATATGGGGCCGGTGCCCTACCCACTGAGCCACAGGAGCCGCCCTGCCCACTTTTCTTTGAGCAGTGGTCTGCTTTTCTTTTCCTTCTTTTTTTTTTTTCTTTTTTTTTTTTTGAGACAGAGTCTCAAGCTGTTACCCTGGATACAGTGCCGTGGCATTACAGCTCACAGTAACCTCCAACTCCTGGACTCAAGGGAGTCTCCTGCCTCTGCCTCCCAAGTAGCTGGGACTGCAGGTGCCCGCCACAACGCCTGACCATTTTTTGGTTGCAGCTGTCATTGTTGTTTGGGGGGCCTGGGTTGGATTCGAACCCGCCAGCTCAAGTGTACGTGGCTGGCGCCTTAGCCCGTTGAGCCACAGGTGCCGAGCCTTTTCTTTTCCTTCTTACCCTGTTCCCTACCTGTCCTTAACAGGAAGCATCAATTATATAGATGTCCCTGAGCATGTGGCAGAATGTTTGATTCTGTCTGTCTCTAGTTCAGTTGCCTGTAAGATAAATTTGTAGGCTCAGCACCCACAGTACAGTGGTTAGGGCGCCAGCCACATGCACCAAGGCTGGCAGCTTCAAACCCAGCCTGGACCTGCTAAAACAACGACGACAACTGTAACACAAAAATAGCCAGGCATTGTAGCTGTGGTCCCAGCTACTTGGAAGGCTGAGGCAAGAGAATCGCTTAAGCCCAAGAGTTTGAGGTTGCTGTGAGCTGTGACGGCACAGCACTCTATTGAGGGCGACACAGTGAGACTCTGTCTCAAAAAAAAAAAGATAAACTTGTAATTCATTGTTAGTGTGGAATTGGATAGGCTTTAGTTTTAGGTGCTAGACATAGGTACATATTGCATATCCTTGTTTCTAAGAGGTTAGCAAGGAATTTCCTCAATGAATAATATGTGGGGACAGTTCTATAAAGGTGATTCTGGTTTTTGGAGTTGGGGGGGTGAGATTTTGATTTTTTTTTACACTATTTGTCCAGTCTGCCTTCCACTCTGTCAGCTTCATCCTAAAGTTGGCTCCCTTTATAAAACAACTGCCAGTACTAACCAGAACTGCATGGACTCCAGATATACATGGAAATATCTAGTGAGAGAAATTTTCCCTATATAATCAGAAAAAAGCATGGGCTTCTTCTGGTTAGACAATCTTTAGTCACATGCTCATGCTTGCGTCAGTACTAGGGAGGATGGGATGGGAGTATGCTCTTTGTCACAAATAAATAAAGTCCTCCCCTGGAGCTGGGGTTAGGTCTCACATCACCCAAAATGTACATCTAAGACCAGGATCTGCTTAGAAAGAGGGAAGATCATAGTTGATGCTAAGGAGACAGCTAACAATGTTCTTTTCAGAAACCCTTTAAGCCAGGAAGATGAGGAACTTAGTTTAATACATGAACATTCATTTGGCAACTGCTCTGTGCTGGTTACTATACCAAGTCCAGAGCCTTAAAAATGAGTAAAATATCTTTTTTTAATTAAGTGAAAGAGGCAAACACATGAGCGATGTGATAAGAATTTTGACAGAGGACAGACAGTACAAGTTCCAAGAAGCAGGGAATGAAGCAAATAACTATGCCTCAGTCCCCAGACTTTTCTGTTGCAGGTTTGTTTGGTTTAAATATTATTGGTAGAGACTAAGAACCTCAGAGATCAAACTGCATGGAGTGATGTAACAGACAGGCAGAAAATTTGACTCCAAACCTTGGGGCCTCAGAGATGAGTCAGGCCTTAGGACCTAAAGAGATGTGTTGTTTCAGCACACGACAAAGATACGAACTATCTGAGAAACTCCTTTATTCCTTCTTTTTGTTTTATATATTGGGAATTTGCATGTCAGTGTTTTTTGAAGAAAGAGTTCCCCTGCTAAATGAGTCTGAACCACGGATCTAGCCCACTGCCTTCATTTAACCAAGAAGGAAATCGGAGCCCAGAAAAAGGAGTGCATTTGCCCAAATCTCTTCATCTTACTAATGCCTGAGCCAAGACGAGAAGTCAGCAGTCCTGACTCTCAGCCCAGTACCTGGCTCACTAGGCTTTGAGGAAGAAAATTTGTGGCCAGTTTATGATAGGCAAGTACCCAATGATGAAAAGATCTGAAGAAATCAGAAGAATGGGCTGAAAAGGGCAGAGGATAGACTTCAAAAAGATAGGACTGTCCCTTCCAACTTCAGGAAGCTCAGAATGAGAGTGGAGTGTGGCTGTTTGGATCCCCCTTTCCTTCAATGTAACAGACATGCAGAGAATCAGACTCTAATCAAGTTGACGACTGAGAAAAGTAGGCTAGAAAAGTAGGCTAGAAATTGGCCAAGCGGTTTTAAGGGGAAGCTCGGGAGGGGGCAAGACTGGCGTGAGCAAACTGTCTTATTCTCGTCTCTCTCACAGTGCCTTAAGGCTAGGGTGGAGGAAATCTTGAAAAATCACTTTCTGTCTTTTCCCAGACCAGAGAGAAAATTTAGAAATGGGAGTTGAAGGGTAGAGACCCCATACTCAGAGAAGGTAAACATACTGTTGAAGCTTTGAGCCAAACCCAGGCATTCGAGGGAAGAAACTCTGGGACCCACCTTCCTCTATCAAAATCCAGCTAGCAAATAAACAAATCAAAATTAGCCTGTGTCCACAGGTCCATCCTCTTGACACAGGTGTGGGAATCTAGCATATGAGTGCCAACATATATACTTGTCCAAAGGAGCCATTTTTTCCCTCCAACTTTCTCACTGAGTCTTAACTTAATAGCCTTATTCTTTGCACCTTCATAAAATCTCTGCCATGATGAGACACTCCTAGAGGCCTTTCAACAACTCTGCCCAGGCCTAGGGTCTCCTGGGACCACAGGCTTTACAAAAGCCAGAACCCACCCTCTGGACCGCAGAGAGGAATGCCATGCATTCTTTTTGTCTTTGCTTCAATCTCCCTCTCTTCCTTGTCTTTCTCTCTTCTCCCCATCTCTCCTTTTCTCTCTTATTCCCTCATCAATCCCCTTTCCCCATCCTAAGCCTTGCTAGTCCTCTGACTCTACCGGGGCAACTGCAGAATGGAGTCAGAACACCAGCCCAAAGGAACACAAAGAAAGCAGGAAGGCAACCACCTGACTACTGTCTCTCTCCCACTCAGGCTTCCTGAAATGGATGTCACCCGCCTGCTCCTGGCCACCCTGCTAGTCTTCATGTGCTTCTTCACTGCCTATAGCCACCTGCCACCTGAGGAAAAGCCCAAAGCTGACAGGAGCCTGAGGAACAACTCCTCCGTGAACCTGCTGGATTTCCCTTCTGTCTCCATTGTGGGTAAGTAGCCTGGCCTGGGGCTCAGCCTCCGGGCTCTGACTCATGAGAGGGGGCTACAAGATGTCAAGCCTGCTCCCCAGGGTGCTACCAGTATCTACTGCCATGGTCACTGCTTTTTCTTGCTTACTTCCTGAATTAATCCTGGGGTAATAAAGTTTCCCATGAGTCATTTGGTCTGGAAAGGCCCCACATGCCACAAATCTAATATGCAGCTTAGCAAGTTAGAGGCTCTGAAAAGCCTAAAGTCAAGACACTCGGTGAACTTGGTTTAACTTAGCATTTCTGACATTTAATGAATCACAGAACTCCTACCAACAATAGCAAACTTCAGGAAGTGCTGCAGAATATAAGCAAGGCTGAGCTGAACCAGTCCTGGCAGGCCAGGGTTAAGAATGACTGTTCAGGGAAAAATATGAGGGGTATTAGAGCCTGGCACTGGAGATCTTCTAGTTTGGTTTCACCTAATAATAACACCCACACCATGTGGTAGGGAGTGTGAGGTGAGGTGAGTACTGTTTTTTTTGTTTTGCTTTGTTTTTTTGAGACAGAGCCTCAAGCTGTTGCCCTGGGTAGAGTCCCGTACCATCACAGCTCACAGCAACCTCCAACTCCTGGGTTCAAGCAATTCTCCTGCCTCCGCCTCCCAGGTAGCTGGGACTATAGACACCCACAACAATGCCCAGCTATTTTTTGGTTGCAGCCATCATTGTTGTTTGGCGGGCCCAGACTGGATCCGAAACTGCCAGCTCAGGTGTATGTGGCTGGCGCCTTAGCCGCTTGAGCCACAGGCGCCGAGCCGTGAGTACTATTTTTATTCATATTTCACAGTTGAAGAAACTGAGGCTTAGCAAGCCTTAAGTAACTAAAATAAGACAATATGGTTCTTAATTGGCAAAGCCAGAATTCAAATTCAGCTGCTTAACTCTAGAACCTAGGCTCAAAACTAATATTCCAGGCTGGCATGAGGGCTCATACCTGGAATCCTAGCACTCTGGGAGGCTGAGGCAGGCAGGTGGATTGTTTAAGCTCAGGAGTTCAAGGCCAGCCTGAGCAGGAGTGAGCCCCTGTCCCTGCTTAAAATCGAAAAACTATCTGGATATGGTGGTACGCACCTGTAGTCTCAGCTACCTGGAACACTGAGGCAGGAAGACTGCTTGTGCCCAGCAGTCTACGGTCATGGTGAGCTATGATGAAGCCACTGCATTTGACCTGGGTGACAGAACAAGACTCTCTCAAAGCAAAACAAACAAACAAAAAAGCTTTAATCCCTTACCGCCTTGCCTTTCACTAGAAAACAAGATATTCTAAACATACCAGAAAAGCAAGGGTAGGGAAAGGGGGCATCAATATTCACAGATCACCTTCAATGTGCCAGACTCGTCCCTTTATAAACATATCTATCCTCAAGAAAAGACTGTAAGGTAGTTATAACAGAACTGTTTTTGCAGATGAGAAAATTGAGTCTCAAGGAGGTTAAGTAGATTACAAAAGGCCACACAGCTGTTTTGTCTGCAGTGAGGATGCAAATCAGGTCTGCTTCGCTCCAAAGTTCTGAGAAATAGAAAAACGAGAATATAGGAAATACAGGTCCATTCGTGTACCCAATACTGAGTCTGTGTTCTGGCACCTGCCAGAATGGAGACTAAAGAAGGAGAACCTGGGGTGGTTCTGAGTGGCCCAGAGCCAACTAGGCCAAGGGACCAGGCCCCTCATGAATATTACAAGACGAAGGCCTCGGTGGGTTTCCCCTTCGCCTTCCCTCAGAGGACGTCTGCCCTCAGTGCCTTGCTCCAGGTCAGCAGCTAAGCGCCCAAGAACTTGCTGGCCTGAGTCCCACAGTGTAACTCACCCAGCCAACCCCTCTTACTCCCCTACTCTGAGCCCCTCTAGTCCTCTTACTTTGCTGCAATTCAGAGTCCCCAGAAACATCTGGCTTTGTTCCTTTTGTCTCTCTTTGAAGCTCTGAACAAGAAATCCAAAAAGATCAACAGAAAAGAAGCAGAAAAGAAGAGACCTTGTAAGGTAGGCCTGGGAGTTCTCATTGTGGGGGTGACATTGAACTTAAATGAGGAGGACTCCTCAAGCTCTGGCTGGAAGCATAACGAAAGATTCTCCAGGCCCACATTAACAAAAGAAACTGAAAGCCGTCTAAAGACTTCCTGGCCTAGATCCCTGAGCCAAACCCCCACAGCAACCCAGGGAGCAAAACAGCTTATCTGCTGAAAAACAGCTTCCTGTACTAATTCGCACCCTGCCTGAAATTTTACCCTCACTCATTCTTTTAGATGAATATAGTGTTTCCCAAACCCCAGTCATTTCAGAAGCACATTTCAAATGTTTGCCACATCTGATTTTCACCTACTTATTTAATATATTTATTTAAAATTAAGATGTAAAGCCAGGTGTGGTAGCTCATGGCTATAATCCTAGCACTCTGGGCTGCCAAGGAGGAAGGATAGCTAGAGGCCAGGAGTTTGCGACCAGCCTGAGCAACATAGCAAGACCCCATCTTAAAAAAAAAAAAAAAAATTAGCCAGGCATAGCTTGCACCTATAGTTCCAGCTACTTGGGAGGCTAAGACAGGAGGACCACTTGAGCCCAGGAGTTTGAGATTGCAGTGAGCCTAAGTGACAGAGCAAGAGCCTATCTCTAAAAATAAATAAATAAAAATTTAAAAATAGACTCAGCGACCATAGCTCAGTGAGTTGGGTACCAGCCACATACACCGAGGCTGGTGGGTTCAAGCCCAGCCTGAGCCTGCTAAACAACAATGACAACTGCAACGAAAAAATAGCCAGGTGTTGTGGTGGGCACCTATAGTCCCAGCTACTTGGGAGGCTGAGGCAAGAGACTCGCTTAAGCCCAAGAGTTGGAGGTTGCTGTGAGCTGTGATGCTTTGGCACTCTACCGTGCTGTGAGCTGTGATGCTTCAAAACTCTCCTGAAGGTGACATATTGAGACTCCATCTAAAAAAAAAAAAAAATTTAGGGTGGCACCTGTGGCTCAAAGGAGTAGGGCACTGGCCCCATATGCCAGAGGTGGCAGGTTCAAACTCAGCCCCGGCCAAAAACAGCAAAAAAAAAAAATTTAAAAATAAAGTTAAAATTAAAACATAAAAAAATACAGTTGACCCTTGAACAACACAGATTTAAACTGTGCAAGTCCACTTACATGAGGATGCTTTTTCTGATAAATATATTGGAACACTTTTTGTTATTTGTGTGACAACTTGATGAAACGAATAGATAAAACTTGTAGCTTAAAAGTTTAAGAAAAAGTTAGGTACAGTATGAATGTATAAAATATATCTAGATACTAGTTTACTTTATCATTTTCTACCATAAAACATATGCAGGCTCGGCGCCTGTGGCTCAACGGGCTAAGGCGCCAGCCACGTCCACCTGAGCTGGCGGGTTCGAATCCAGCCCGGACCCGCCAAACAACAATGATGGCTGCAACCAAAAAATGGCTGGGCGTTGTGGCAGGTGCCTGTAGTCCCAGCTACTTGGGAGGCGGAGGCAAGAGACTCGCTTGAGCCCAGGAATTGGAGCTTGCTGCGAGCTATAATGCCACGGCACTCTATCCAGGGTGACAGCTTGAGGCTCTGTCTCAAAAAAAAAAAAAAAATGCAAATCTATTATAAATCCTTAAAATTTATCAAAACGTACACAATGATAGACTATACAAGGCTCCATTCACAGTTGAATGTAAATAAACATAAAGATGCAATATTTAATCATAACTGTAAAATTTACTATAGTATATATTATACTAGTGTAATCATTTCATAGCCACCTCCTGTTGCCATTGCAGGGAGCCCAAGTGTTGCCAGTAAAGACATAAAACACCATATGACACTAATCATCTCCAAGTGAACAGTTCATCTTTATTGCATATTGCAATAAAAAGTGATCTTTTTATAAAACACCAAGGGACCCATATGAAGTGCCACTGGTGACACTGGAAGCAGAGAAAAAGTCATGACATAATGAGAAAAAGTTGAATTTCTCAATATATACTACAGACTGAGGTCTGCAGCTGCCATTTCAGACAATTCATCTTGTAAACAGATGATGCAAACTTAAGAGTATTGAGAAATACAGTATAATACTATAAATGTATACATTTTCTCTTTCTTATGATTTTCTTAATAACATTTTATTTTTCCCTCACTTAACTTTATCGTAAGAGTACAATATATAAGACATATGCTAATTGACTGTTTATATTATCAGTAAGGCTTCCAGTCAGCAGTAGCCTATTTATAATTAAGTTTGGAGGAGTCAGAAGTTATATACAGATTTTCAACTGCTCTGGAGTCAGTTCCTCCATCACATTGTTCAAGGGTCAACTGTATATAACTGTAATAGGAAACCAGTATCACTTCCATCATACAAGATAATTACAAAAATAAGTAAAGTGAAAATAAAACATTGTTAGTGAATTCCAGCTGGATGGTATTGACCTGCCAAAGGCTCTAAATCTAAGATCTGATCTATGTAAAAAAAAACAGATTAGAAAAGTGTTGGAGAGGCATTAAAGATACACAATGGCACCAAATTGAGCCTCTCAGGAAAAAAGAGATTGAAGAAAAAGTCATTTCTATGTAATTCAGGCTTAATAGCACCTAACATCATACCACCATTAATACAGGCACCCACACTGTGGAAAATACTGGATTAAGGCATTATTGAAATGCACACCTTACTCCTGTTTTAGTGTGCCTCATTTTATTAGATCAATTGTAACCACAGCAGGGAGTATTGGACTACGTTTAAGGAGGTAGCACCTAGCATTCTGAGACCTTGAGAAAAGTTCCTGATCCTCTTTGGGCCTAAAGTGAATAAGCAGATCAGATAATTGACAGATAAGAATATGTAATTGACAGATACCTTTACCTTCTAGACACTGGGACTATAGCAGTGAATAAGAAAGATGTATCCTCGCTCTTGGGATTAAGTGATTCTCTTGCCTCAGCCTCCCAAGTAGCTGGGACTATAGTGATTTTTTTGTTGTAGTTGTCATTGTTGTTTAGCAGGCCGAGGCTGGGTTTGAACCCACCAGCCCCAATTTATGTGACCGGCGTCCTAACCACTGAGCAACAGGCGCCAAGCCATGTTAAAAGTTATTGAAATATTTTACATTCTTTTTGTTGTGCTAAATCTTTGAAATCGGGCACCTAGTTTACATTTTCAGCACGTCTCAATTCCAATGCTCAATTTCCAACAAAGGGAAATGTAGTCCTAACAAAACAAAGCTGTATTTAATGGAAAAAAGAATTTTTTTATTTTTTATTTATTTTATTTTATTTTATTTATTTATTTATTTATCTGGAGACAGAGTCTCACTATGTCGCCTTCAGTAGAGTCCCTTGGAATCACAGCTCCCAGCAACCTCAAACTCATTGGGCTTAAGCGATCCTCTTGCCTCAGCCTCCCGAGTAGCTGGGACTAACAGGCGCCCGCCACAACACCCGGCTATTTTTAGAGACGGAAGTCTAGCTCTTGCTCAGGCTGGTCTCAAAACTGTGAGCTCAGGTCGTCCACCCACCTCGGCCTCCCAGAGTGCTAGGATTATAGGCATGACCTACCGCACTCCGCCTGAAAAAAGGGATTTAATACTGCTTCAGTTTTAATTTTTAAGTCTAAATTAATTAAAATTAAATAAAATTTGAAAATTCAGTTCCTCGGTCACACTATGCACGTTTCAAATACTCAGTAGCCACATTTGGCTAGCGGCTACCTGTATGGGACAGCTAGCGAAAAATGTCCCCAGAAGAAGGAGCAGCAAGCTCAAAGGTCCTGCAGCAGGAGCACCTTTGCGGTGTTCAGGGCTCAAAAGGAAGGCCAGTGGCACAGCGTGGTAAAGGCAGGCCGGGAGGGGGGCCTAAAGGGAGCTCATGTTCACTCCAAGCGCAAAGAGAAACCGCTGGGAGTGTTTAGGCTGGTGTGGGAGGCCGTCATAGGTCTTCGTAGAGGTCCCTTTGGCGAACTGAGTGGAGAGCGTACATGAAGTGGGCCAGAGCAACAGAGAGGAAAAGATGGTGGTTTGGCTCCGGGTAGTGGCGGTGGAAATGGAGTAATGGATGGAACCCGGGGCTGTCGTGAAGGCAGAACTGACAGAGACTGCAGATAGATTGGGAGGCAGAAAACAAGATAGTTGGCAAAAACTGGAGCTGAGTAGACCCCCTAGGAAGAGAAGAGGGCCAGGCTATTGCCAGGTAAGTTTGGATGGGGATGGAGGTGGAAGGAGAAGGGGACCTGAGTGCGGGAGCAGGCAGGGAGATGCCGGGGTCTGTGTGGGCACGAGTCCAGCGGGCGCAGGTGTCTGGTCCGGGCCACTTCCCAGGCAGAGGTGAGGACGGGTGTGGTGGGCGCGGCCGGCTCGGGCAGCCCGGCGTTTCCCCTGCAGAAAGAGACTTCCATGAAGAAAGTGGCGCAGTCCCGGTCCCCGCCGCCCGGGCCCTGCGTGGCCACCCACTACAGCTGCAAGCCGCCAGCGCCCGCCTGCTGCGACCCTTGTGCCTACTGCCACTGCCGCTTCTTCCGCAGCGCTTGCACCTGCCGCGTGCTCAATCCTTACTGCTGACCGCGTCCTGTCCCGCGCGGCCGCCGGGCTTCGGGGACACCGGGCGCTCCTCGGGCGGGTGATTGTGGGTCTGGGGTCTGGGTGACTTTCTAGGATCGGGTGTGGGCGAAGCTGCCGGGAGACGGGGCTTCCAGGAGGCCTGTCTTGTGCTAACTTCGAAATAAAGTATATGTAGGCTGTTCAAAGGTGTGTGGCTGTTTCTGCGAAGGACCTGGAAGCTACCGGTCCCGGGCCCCTCACCGGTAAGTGGGGGCTGTGCACGCACCGCTGTCTAGGGGCCGAGGATACTGGGTTGTCCCTGCCCTACAGCGATCTTTTCTCTAGATCTAAGCGTCGGAGACGCTGCTGCCCCCTGCCTTTAAACCTGGGGACACCGAGACCGCCTCCCAAACCAGAGACTCAGATCAGCCAAGTGGAAAGGAGCCATTAAAGAACCCTCATTCAGTCTTACACCCTTTCCTCCCAGGAGCTCCGCTAGCCCCCCCAAAAATGACAGGAAATGTCACAGCTCTGTACAGTCTCACTGGGCTGTGAGTCCCACAGGGTTTGTGGATAAAGCAGGCAGCTAGTTGTGACTTCCAGTTTGCTGTGAGTCCCTCAAGCCAGAAGGCTGTGAGCTGAAGATCCTCAAGCCTTAGGAGGCTTCCAAGCAGAGGCGCCACTCAGGCCCACAAGTCCCTAGTTCCCAGGAGTTCACCGAGGTGCTGGGACCTGGAAGGAGTTTCTCCCAGCCCAGGCTAAATGAACACCAACCTGGAGTTCGGGCTCTTAAGTTGGAAGCAAGGATTCAAGGATCCTTCCTCACTCCCCACCCCAGCTCTGTCAGCTGGTTACCAGGCAGTGGGCCTGGGCTTGGTCAGTAGGCAGCAATCATTGTACTGAATTATCAGGAACCTGTTGCCAAAAATGTCCAAAACTATTCCCAGAAGTGCCATCCTTAGAGACTCATGAGGTCTGTGAGAAACCAACCAAGGTACACCTTTGTCTCTTTGGAAGGACCCAGGGCAAGGGAGCAACTGGGTTCTGGCGCAGAGAGTGAGGGGCAGAGGTGGGAAGCAGGGTCTGTGAGAAAGGACCAGCTGGGGTGGCAGGTCACAGGGAAATTCTCAGCACCTTGAGAAGGGCTCCAAATGACATGATCTATTATGCTGTGCGTGGCTGGGAGAATTCTTGCCAGTGGGGAGAAAAGCTGAGAAAAGCCACCTGAAAGTGCCTCTCAGCAGGTAGAACTCTTCCCCACAGGATAACTATGTCCAAGCAAGAGCAAGGAAACTGCAAACAATGGCAGTACCAGAAGATAACAGAACAGGCCTGGGCCAAGAATGTTCCTAGAGAGAGTCTGTGAGACAGAAAAATGAGTAGTTATCTCAGCCCTGGTAACCGCCATGTATCTCTGTCCAGCATGGGTAGGACCAGTCCTCTTATCCACTTGCAATCTTCCCTCTTTCAAATCCCTTAAAACTCCCTCATTTTCAAGGACCTTTTCCCAACTGAGACTAGGATGTGCCTGTAAGGACACAGATAGGATGGAAACAATGAGGCACATACCTCTAAGCAGCAGGACACTGGATTGGCTGGAGTGGCAACCACCTAAACAGAGCACAAGAGAAGCTGGGTGCTCCAGGCTAGGCTTCAACACAATTCTGCGTATTGGAGAAGTCTTTTTATCTTTCTAGGCTTTCATTTACTTGTTTATAAAATAGGAAATAATCATTCCTGTCCTTGTTGTAAATCCAAGATAGTGTTGCTTCTCTGTGCCTTAACACAATGAGAAACACACACAGAAAGAGAGAGAGAGAAAGGCTGCCAGTTGCTTGTTTTGCTTTCTGTCATTTAGGTTCCAAGCCCACAGGGCAAGAACTTTTTGTTCCTTGTATCACAGCTGCTGCTGAATAAATGTCATCAATAATGAAAATATTGGGAACAGATTGCAGCCATTGCTCTTGTGTTTTCCACACACACTGTTCACCAACCGGGCACCATTTGGCCCCAGTGATGGACAAGGCTAGAGAAGCAAAACTTAAGACCTAGTCCATTAGTAACCCTTAGTAACAAAGCCACTTGGCTGTTGGGTCCAGACAACCACATACACAACCAATTCATTCATTCATTCATTTAGCAAATGTGTATTGGACACCTACTTAATGTGCCAGATGCTATGAATACAGTGGTGAAGAAGTCCAACATGGAGCCTCTCCTTCCAGAGCTTATGGTTCACTGGGTCTTATTAGAGGCTAGAACCATTGTTAGCATATGCGGTCTATTCCCATAAACTCTAAGGTCTTCTGTTTATTCAGATCCCTGGTTAAGTATTTACCTGCCCAAATTCCCCTTCAGATTGGAATCCTGAGATTCCACCACCTTTTCAGAATTCCACTTCAAGCATTAGGGTACTAAGACCATGGTTCTGGGCCTCTGCAAAACTTAACCTGGTCTAATAACCAAAACTAAAACTCTCATTTGTGGGTTAGAGATATGATTCCATCATTACGAAGATCTGGTACCCCCTATCTCCAACACCATTATTCATTCCATCTCTGTCTCAATTTCTCTCCCCCTTCTACAGACATGTCCACATGTGCATTCACGGTGAACTTTGTCCCAGAAAGATTTGTTCTATCTTTGAGGCTATTGACTCAGGATCATTTCCTCATATAGGGCATAGCCTTAAACTTGTGTCCAAAGTTCTCACAATGTGGCCTTGAACAAGTGACTTTCGATGCTACCACCATTTCCCCATTTACAAAGTGAGAAGGAAATCAGAGTTATTTTGGATGCACAGTTCTGGCTAGCCTAAGCATAAAAACAAAAAAGGTGGAAGTTGGTTCACTGGAGAGGTTTGGGAAACTCAAAGGAAAGTCTACATAACAGGCCTCAGAAAAGACAAGACCCTGAAGGGTACTAGAGGACCAAGTGACAGAAACCAATGGACAATGTCTTCAGGGAAAGGCCACAGGGACAAGTCAGCTGCAAACTCTTCAGATCAGACCATTCAGAATTCAAATTTTCAGGAAAGAGTCTGAGCGACATGATGTGGTGCCCAGGAAAGGGGGGAGGGGTGGAAGGTCTACCTAGATTGACAGTCCCACAAAGTCCATTCGTAATGTGGGAGGGCTAATTCTCCGAGAGAAAATTAGGGATATAGTTTGCTCAGAGGCAAAATACAACTGGCCGCTACAAGAGGTCTACCCTGTGGATGTACTCTATGTTCCTAACCCTGGAAATTCTGCAACATCATCCGAAGCAATAGTTGTCTAATTTTTTTCATTTTAAAGAGAAGTATTCTTTCTTGAAATTTTAAGGGGGAACCTCATTATGTGATATACATTAAAGCAGTTTTAATTAGTGTAATATTATAATAACCCACACAAAAAATGGTTGGAAATCAGGGATTAAGAGATTAACACTTGCCCTCTAATACCAGCCTTAGCAACCAGGTTTTTTTCTCTCTTTTGTTTTCATTGCAAGGACTGAGAATGGTCTAATTTACAGAGAAGTTATTGCAAAAAAAAAAAAAAAAAAGTTTTAACAACTCACCCTATGACCTCAGAATAATCTTCTAACAATTAGAAACAGCAAGAGTTTTATTTTAGAATCAGTCCAGCTGGTTTCTAATGTGTTAAAATGTGTTGCATAGCATATTTAAACATGCATGTTTTATTATATGTTTTAAAAGTATTCAATGTTTTCAGAAGTAGATATTGAAGGTTATGGTTCCACAGAAGCGATATACTTCAAAGACCACTACCCTCAGGGCCTCAGACTCCTTCCTGGATTATGGCCCACAGACCAAACTAATTTGCAACTATTAGATCTTTATTCTAGATTCCTCTGTCTGTTTGAGCAACAATAGTTCTAGCATCACCACCTACTATCGAGAAATGCCTCCCAATCATACAATAAGAACTTTATAAAGGAACTTAACTCCAAGAGCCAATTCCCATATATGAAAGGGTTAGGATGGGCAAAGAATTTGAACTGAATTAGCCAAACCATCTGTAGTAAATTTCAGATTAGTGTAGACTTATTACTTTCTTCTTACATTTACCAAGGATTGCAGGGTGTATGTGTTGGAGTAGTGGAGGAGGTTGTGGTCAGGACATAGGGGAAGGAATGTCTTTTATTTTATTGGTAAAATCCTTTAAAACTGCTAGATACCTTTATGTTCACTCCAGACAGGAGCTTCCTACTGATAACTTGCAGAGAAACAATAGCTAATTACTAGCTCTCCCAGCTGGATATGGGAGTTGCAGAGTCTAATGGTGGTAATGATGATGACAATTCTTATGCCTTCTTGTTGCCTGGGGAGCCCAGCAAATAGCTTAATTAATCTTCCAGAGCTCCTTTAGAATGCCTGGACTAGACTGGTGTGGTGCCTCCCAACTGTAATCCTAGTACTCTGGGAGGCTGAGACAGGTGGACTGCCTGAGCTCACAGGTTCAAGACCAGCCTGAGCCAGAGCGAGATCCCTGTGTCTAAAAACATAGCCAGGTGTTACAGTGGGTGCCTGTAGTCCCAGCTACTTGGGAGGCTGAGGCAAGAGGATCAATTTAGCCCATAAGTTTGAGGTTGCTGTGAGCTAAACATGTTGTGGCACTCTAGCAAGGGGGACAAAGTTAGATTCTGTCAAAAAGAAAAAAAAAATTGCTGGACTCAATGGCTACATAGACTACCAAAGCAATAGTAAAAAGAAAACTACTAGAAAACTTATAGGGCAGCACCTGTGGCTCAGTGAGGAGGGCGCCAGCCCCATGTACCAAGGGTGGTGTGTTCAAACCTGGCCCTGGCCAAAGCGCAACAAATAATAGCCGGGCATTATGGCGAGCGCCTGTGGTCCCAGCTACTTGGGAGACTGAGGCAAGAGAATTGCCTAAGCCCAGGAGCTGGAGGTTGCTGTGAGCTGTGTGACACCACGGCACTCTACCGAGGGTGATAAAGTGAGACTCTGTCTCTTAAAAAAAAAAACTTATAGTGATGATGATGATAAAAACAACCATCTCAAGTCACCTAAGTTAGTGACATCACATTTATAAGCCACGTGTGGGCTGATTCCTCCTCCCCCAATCTAAAAAGTAAAGCCTTTTATCTTTCGGTTAATAAGCACTGGGAAAAAGTCCTGCTTTTTTTTCTTTTTCTCATTATTTATTCTAGTATCTATCAAAATCTGGAATTCTGCATAATGTATACGTGTCAGATGCTACTAGAGAAAAGCAGAAATTGTGAAGGGGTCTGGGGGTTAAGGGAGGGAGATGTCCCCTCCAGGAGCTGGGAAATAAAGAGAGGGGGGCTTATTGAAGGGGAGGAGGTGCTAAATTCACTGATGGGCCAAGGGCTACCTTGTTGAAATTACAGGGCAACCATGGTTTCCCAGTTTTAAATTATCTGAGAATTAGGTGATTTGCCTCCGGCAGAGGTCCCCAGGGAAGGCCCAGCCATACTGGAGCACCACAAGTAACCTTCAGTAATTTTACCCAAACAGAATCATGGAGCCTCTGCCCTTGCTGAACCCTCTGGGGCATCCTAAGATGCCTCTCCTTCCCAGGTTGGCTCTCATTTGCATCCTGCCTGCTTTTTGCTAGGGTCTCAAGGACTGCTGCTCACTGCCTGAGATCTGTTATTGTACTTCATGCCAGGCATGATACCAAGACTACCTAATTTTTCTTTTTTTGAGACAGAGTCTCATTATGTCGCCCTGGGTAGAGTGCCGTGGCATCACAGCTCACAGCAACCTCAAACTCTTGGGCTTAAGCAATTCTCTTGCCTCAGCCTCCCAAGTAACTGGGACTACAGGCGCCCGCCACAACACCTGGCTATTTTTTGGCTCTAGTTCTCATTGTTATTTGGCAGGCCCAGGCTGGATTCAAACCTGCCAGCTCCAGTGTATGTGGCTGGCACCCTAGCCACTGAGCTACAGGCATCAAGCCAAGACTATCTAATTTACTTCTTCAGGTAGGTATTATTATAAATAAGGGAACTGGGCCTCAGAAGCTAAGTAATGGGCTTAGGCCTTAGACCTCTGAGTGCAGATTCAGACCCAGCCCACCTCATTATAGAGCCTAGGCTCTTAACTATTAACGTCATTGAAAGTCAGGCATAGGCTGGGTGTGGTGGCTCATGCCTGAAATTCCAGCACTTTGGGAGGCTGAAATAGAAGGATCCCTTGAGCCCAGGAATTTGAAGTTACAGTGAGCTATGATTATGCGACTGTAAAAGAGATAAAGAAAAAAAGAGGCTCGGTGCCTGTAGCATAGTGGTTATGGCGTTAGCCACATACACCGAAACTGGCGGATTCTAACCCAGCCTGGGCCAGCTAAACAACGACAACTGCAACAAAAATATAGCTGGGCATTGTGGTGGGCACATGTAGTCCCAGCTACTTGGGAGGCTGAGGCAAAAGAATCACTTTAGCCCAAGAGTTGGAGGTTGCTGTGAGCTGTGACGCCACAGCACTCTACTGAGGGCAACATACTGAAATTCTGTCTCAAAAAAAAAAGAGAAAGCTGGTATAGGCGATTCTGTCTCCTTACAGCCAACACCTTGCAGGAGACTTGGCTCAAAAGGTACTCCCAGAAGAGGACTACCCAGCTCACTGTAAGACTTCATCAATACCACCTATTAGGCATGGCCTCACTAGTGGAGCTGCTGGAGAAAAAGGGCTACTTCTTTTACTTCTCTTCTTGGGTCAGTATTTGTTTAAGAGGCTGAGAGGCACTGAGGAGGACATGGATAAAGAGGCAGGAGGTCCTGCCCCTATCTGCCTGGCACTTGCTGTTTGGCTTTGGGCAAAGTCTCTTCCCCAGCTGAACTATGAAGCAATTAGATTAGCCCAATTCTTTGCCCTGTATTCAAAATCTTTTCCTATTTTCTTTTCTCTATTGTTTTTCCACAACCTGGTGCCCTCAATTTCTTCTCCACTACAGCAGGACTCTTGAAACTGTCAGCAAACCAATTCAAATGGGTTTAGGTAAAAAAAAAAAAAAAAGAGAGAGAGAGAGAGAACTTTTTTTTTTTTTTAAGACAGAGTCTCAACTCTACCTGGGTAGAGTTCCGTAGCGTCACAGCTCACAGCAACCTCAAACTCTTGGACTTTAGCGATTCTCTTGCCTCAGCCTCCCAAGTTCCTGGGACCTCAGGCCCCTGCCATATCGCCCAGGCCAGGTTCAAACCCGCCAGCCTTGGTGTATGTGGCCGAGGCCCTACCCACTGAGTACGGGCGCCACCCAAAAGAGAACTTTTTTGTTGACTTATGTCACTAAAAAGTCCAGAGGGTATATCTGGCTGGCATAAAAACATGTCTAGATTCAGGTGCTCAAATAACGTCTGGAATGTGTCATTATCTCTCAACTGCATTGGTTTCATCCTGAGGCAAGCTTCCCCTCATGGGGGCAAAGCAGTAGCTCTAGGCTCACATTCCTCCCCACCTGACAGCCCCTTTGAAGAGAGCACCTTTTCTCCATTTTAAGGACAGGTAGGTCTCCTTTGGTTGCCACCTCCCACCTACTATGTAATAGGCACAGGAGCAAATTCTACATCTAGTCTGGACCAAGTTTTGCAACACCTGAGTTGTTAAAATGCACATAAGGCCCCACCCCAACCCAGACCTACAGGAATCGGGTCTAGATGGTGGAGCCCAGCAATCTGTACTTTACTAAGCCCTTCAAGTACTTCTGAAGCAGCTCTAAGAACCACTGGGTTAATGAACAGGCTCCAGGGGAGACATATAAGCCATCAGTTGGACGGAAGCGCAGACACAGGTCTTCATGGAGAGACATGCTGAGGCAGGGCATTCAGTTGGACACACTGTGGGGTGTACGTTTCAGGAGAGCACCTACCTGATTCTCTCTCTCTTTTTTTTATTGTTGGGGATTCATTGAGGGTACAAGAAACCAGGTCTGATTCTCTCTTTAACAAGGCAAGTATGACAGCAACTGTGAGTGGGGATGATCACTGTTGGGGTGCAAGACAGTGTGAATTTAGGTACCAATAATTATGGAATTTGTCAGGAAAACCCCACTGCCCAGCACTTGGGGACCTTTAGAATCCTTGGAAGGTTCTAACTCCTCTAGTCCTGGGGGAATCTAAGCACAGATCCTACTGGGTCCAGGCAACCTAGACAATAAGTTCCTGGGGTCACTCTTGCAACACAACATATTTCTAGAAAAAGTCCGTAAGTCCTGGGATTGAATCTGGATCAACTTGAGCCAGGTGCCCCTCCTTGAGCCAATTTGGAGAAATGATCCTTGAGGAATTAATTAAAGCTGACTGACAAAGCCTGGACCACATCAGCGCCTCCAGCTGCCTCCACCACCTCAAATAGGCTTCCAAGTTTGCTTTGTTTCCTAGGTAGTCTTGAATAGGTCTCAGGGATGAGAATCTGGATTCCTAGGGTTTCCTGAAACCCCTGCCTGCCACCTCCTGTAATTGTTACTGTCAAAAACAGGCCTCATGATCCTTCCTAGGTTTTAGGCCATGACCTCCAAGTCCCATAAGCTCATTACTTCTGGATTGAAAAGGAATCCCAGCACCTCTAGCCTAACGGGGCCCTCCAACTGCAGCCTGTCCCACGGAGGCTGGCGTGCAGGAAGGAGACTCATCAGGATACCCAGGCCGGAAGAGTGACTTCAGCTTAGTCGTAGCCTCTCTGGGCCTCCATCTGCTCGGTTCTGCTCTACATCTCTGAGGTCCGCCCTAGTTCTAAGAGCCTGTAATTTCTCTACAGTATTTTCTCATTTTCTAAGTATTCTAAATCCCCTGCCCTCAAAATACCTCTCACCCCCTAGAGTCTGACAGTCCTTAAAGCTCTTCACACAGCACTTGAACCTCAAGACAACCACGTGAGGCATGTATTTTCTGTCCCTGCAGAGTAATACAGGAGATCAGGTCTCCTCCTTCTAAAGCTCAGCCTGCTGCTCTACAAGCCTCCCCCACTCAGGCCTCATCTTCCCATCTCTCTTTCCTGGAAAAAAAACCAGAGCCAGGCCTGCCACCCATTTCCTTCTTTGCCTGAAGCTTTGATGGGGATAGCCCAGACATCAGGAGTGGGCAGGGGTAACAGGAGACACATCATCTCTAATTGTGGGTACCTGCTCTGTGTCACACATGGGACAGATTAGCAAACCTAAGATCAGAGTTAAGTCTGAGACCAGATGTGAAAGGACAGGTTTTTTTGGTTTAAAAGAAAGAAAATGTTCTGGGAATTGACAGGACACCTCCAAATAGCAAAGGACAACAGTGATATAAGAGAAACCATGTAAAAGAAACCAGTAGTCCTGGAGGACCGGAGATGGAAGACTGCATGGGATCTCACAGGAGGGAACATTTTGAAAAGAATTTCCTGTGTCTGGGAGGAGACAGGAAGGGAGCGACTTATACACAGAGAGGGGTCCCTCAAAGGGAGCAGTGGGCTGCTGCTGACCTCTCTAGCTCAGATGAAGAACAGCCTCCCTCTCTTTTCTACTGACAATCATTGTCCCAATGGCTATACCACGGGAGAGGAACTGAGCTGGGACTATGGGCATTCCTCTCCAGTGGCAGTCTTGCCTTTAGAGCACCTGGGTTACAGTTCCAGAGTTACTGATCTTAGAGTTTAGCAGCCAGAAACCAGGCCCCTTCCTCCTAAACCTGGCCCTGTGGAAGCAGCAGAAAGGGCTTGGACTTTGGTCTGAGTCCTACCTGGTACAAAAGCCAGATCACTCTCAAGACTCCTTAGAGCCTCAGACAAGTCACTACACAGTTATCCTGAGTTATAAATAAGATCATACCTAAAATGCCTATGTAATGCCTGTCACACAATAGGTATACAAGAAATGGCAGTGGGTATGTAATGTATCTGTTTTGACCATTGATGTTATGATCAGTTGAGAAGTTGAGTCCCCTGTCACTTGGTACTAATAGTTGAAGTACCAAAGTCCGCAAATTATAAGTCATATCATAGATATATATAAATTATCCAACTTAGCATCTAAGTGCATGTGGAAAGGCCTTATGCAGCCCTTCATGCCTTTCTGACCATGGGACTGGGTATGACTTAAGGATTTTGCTTGACATCGCATCTTTAGAATTTTATGTGATTCCTCACTCTAGTGTACTTGAAAAAGTACAGCAAATAAGGCCTCCCTTATGTCACTCCAGTGCCTTTCCACTCAAACAGAAGAGGTGGAATTACAATGCTAGATACAAGCAAGAGAGTGCCAAGTGCAAGGCTATGAACTTCCATTTGGGAAACTTCATCTGTGAGGAACAGTCAACCTCAGCCTATGGTAGGTACCTCATGTTCCTGTTTATTCAACTTTCAACTCTGAAGAAGAAAGGAATACTGGCTCGGTGGCTGTAGCACAGTGGTTACAGCGCTGGCCACATACACCGAGGCTGGCGGGTTCAAACCAGCCCAGGCCAGCTAAACAACAATGACAATTGCAACAAAAAAATAGCCGGGCATTGTGACAGGTGCTTGTATTCCCAGCTACTTGGGGGCTGAGGCAAGAGAATCGCTTAAGACCAAGAGTTTGAGGTTGCTGTGAGCTGTGACACCCTGGCACTCTACCCAGGGCAACATAGTGAGACTGTCTAAAAAAATAAAAAGAATGGGCTCAGTGCCTATGGCTCAAGCAGCTAAGGTACCAGCCACATACACCTGAGCTGGCGGGTTCAAATTCCAGCCTGGGCCCGCCAAACAATGACGGCTGCAACTAAAAAATAGCCCTGCGTTGTGGTGGGTGCCTGTAGTCCCAGCTACTTGGGAGGCGGAGGCAGGAGAATGGCTTAAGTCCAGGAGTTGGAGGTTGCTGTGAGCTGTGATGCTACAGCACTCTACCCAAGGGAACAGCTTGATGCTCTGTCTCAAAAAAAAGGTCTCAATCCTGGTGATCAAGGCCTCTCTTTCCATTCTTTCCTCTGGGTCACCTGTCTAACCCTCTGCTGCATAGGTCCCACTACACTACAGCCAAACAACTCCTTCTTACCACACAGCCCCTTACCCGCACTCTTGCTGGAGCTGTCCTGCTACATAGAACGCCCTCACCTTCGATTTCTCCTGTTAAGAATCTTCAGTTCTGGCTCGGCGCCTGTGGCTCAGCGGGCTAAGGCGCCAGCCACGTACACCTGAGCTGGTGGGTTCGAATCTAGCCCGGGCCCGCCAAACGACAGCTGCAACCAAAAAATGGCCGGGCGTTGTGGCGGGCGCCTGCAGTCCCAGCTACTTGGGAGGCGGAGGCAGGAGACTCGATTGAGCCCAGGAATTGGAGGTTGCTGTGAGCTGTGATGCCACAGCACTCTATCTAGGGTGACAGCTTGAGGCTCTCTCAAAAAAAAAAAAAGAATCTTCAGTTCTTTCGAAATCCAGTTGAAGCAATGCCTTTCTGGACGGAAAAAGGAATCACCAGAAGATGGCAAAGCTTTTATTGCACCTGCCTTCTTCCTCTAACTTGAGATCACAGGCAGCTGGGGTCAGGTCTAAGGCATCCCAGCAGCCCCATCAGGCCTTCCACATTCAGTGGTGGCCCTTAGGACAGTCTCCAGTTACCCATCCCAGGATGTTTTCCTTTATTTCTAAGATCAAAATAGGCATTCCTTAAATGATCATTTAGGCAAATAAGAGAAGCCAAACTTCTTATCTAGCTGCCTGTGATTCAAATCATGATAAAGCCTCGTGTGAATTTAGGGAATTCACTTCTGAGTCTCCATTCTCATCTATAAAATTAAGATAACATTACTACTGGGCAACATGGCTCAAACCTATAATCCTAGCACTTTGGGAGGCCAAGGTGGAAGGCTCACTTGAGGCCAGGAGTCCTGAGACCAGCCTGGGCAACATAGCAAGACTCTGCTCTACAAAAAAAACTTTTAGAAAAAATGAGCCAGGCGTGGTGGCACACACCACACTCCTAGCTTCTGGGGAAGGTGAGGTGAAGATCACTTGAGCCAAGTTTAAGTTGCAGTGAACTATAATGACGCCATGGCATTCTACCTGGGATGACAGAGCAAAATCCTATTAAACAACAATCTCAAATTGAGTTAAAAACAAGTTATTTACAAAAGGCACACCCGAAGAGATAAAAGTTCCCTCTTTACCCATCCTTCTGAGCCGAAGGGGTTGCCTGCAGCCCTTACCATTCCACACTGCAGATAACCCCTTGTCTTCTCAATGCTTCAGTACCTTGACTACAACTCCTTGTTCAGATATTCTTGGCAGTGGGCTTATATATATAACAGAGACTCAAAAAAAATTCTTTTAGGCACCAAAATTTTTATTTACCCACCTTTGTGGTTTCTTTTAACATAAACATTATAAACCAAATTAATCTTTTTTTGACCCAAGTTTTTAATAGGAACCATCATGTTACAAAGTAGTGGCAGATTTATGCCTGCTTTTGTTTTTCTGGCCCCCTCCAACCTATGGCCGTCACTTGTCCTTTCTTGGTTGTCCCTTAACAGTCTACTCTAACCCCTATAAAATAGGGACTATAAGTACCAACTTTGTTGTATGAGGGTTAAGAAAAAGCCAGG
>CAUYRH010028715.1:0-10548 GCA_963574655.1 Perodicticus potto | reverse complement strand
TTTAATTTAATTACAGTTAAAGTATCTACTGATAAAGGGCTTACTCATACCATTTTGCTATTTATTTTCTGTATATTTTATAAATTTGTTGTTTCTTGTTGTTTCTTATTCCTATATTACCATTTTTTAACCTTTAATTATTTTTTGTAATAATTTTACAAAATTATTTTACATTTTTTATTTTTAATTATTTTTTGTAATTTTTATTTAATTTAATTCCATTTTATAATCCATTTTTATTTCCATTTCATTCACTTTTGGGTACATTGTTTACTTGACTTCTTATTGGTCACCTTGGGGATTTCATTTAACACCTTATGATTATAAGCAATAGTTTGAATTAACACTGTCTTAGCTTTAATAGTACAGAAAACTCTACTTCTGTATGGGTCTGTCCCACCCTGTTTATGTTGTTATTTGCACAAATTACTTCTCACTTTGGCTTTTAATAGTTCAATTATAATATGTTTTAGTTTAGTTTTTTTAGTTTATCTTACTTGGTATTTGTCGAGCTTTTTGAATATGTAGATTTATATCTTTCATGAGAGCTGAAAGCTTTAGGAAGTTTTCAGCCATTATTTCATCAAGTATTTTTTCTCTTTCTTACTTGACTCCTCTGCTTCTGAGACTTCTAGATAGATAGGTAGATATGTTTAATTATGTCTCAAAGGTTATTGAGACTCTGTTCTTTTCCTTCTTCTTCTTCTTCTTCTTCTTTGTCTTCTTCTTGTTTCTGCTCCTCATGATGGATTATTTCAATTAATTTATCTATGAATTGTCTGATTCTTTTCTCTACCTTCTAAAATCTTCTATTGAAACACTCTAGTAAGCTTAACTTTCTTTCTTTCTCTCTCTCTTCCTCTCTTTCTTTCTTTTCAGTGTTATACATTTCAGCTCCAGAATTTCTGTTTGGTTCCTTTATATCATTTCTTCCTCCTTGTTGATATTTGTGAGATTTTGTTCTCCTGGATTCCTTTAGTTCTTTGTCCATGGTTTTATTTAGCTTTTTAAACATATTTAAGACAGTTAATTTAAACTCTTTGTTCAGTATCTAAGATTCCTCAGGGACAGCTCATGCTAATTTTATTTTCCTGTGAATAAGCCATACTTTCTTATTTCTTTGCATGTCAAGTAACTTTTTGTTTAAAACAGAACATTTTAAATATTACATTGTGGTAATTGGAAATTAGTTCTCACCTTCTGAGATTTTATTTTTGCTGTTTGGTTTATGTTACACTTGTTTGCTTAATGACTGTTCTAAACTATTTTTTAAATGACTCTATTGTTTGTCATATGTGGTCACTGAAATCTATTTTCTATTAACTTAGCAGTCAGCTAGTGATTCGACAGAGATTTCCTTTAATGCCTGAAGAAAACAAAAATTCTCTCAGTCTTTGCACTTGGGTTCCATGTGCCATGTTAGGATAGGCTTTGGCACTCAATTGAGCAGTTTACAACTCTGCCTTTGGCTTCATTTTCTGCTTGCACAGAGTCTGAAGGTTAGCCCTTAGAGTTAAGAGCCTTCTCAGGGTTATTTCTGATCATGTGCCCTGCACTGGGTACATATATGGCCTTCTAGAAACCCAGAAATATGTAGAAGCTTCTTAAAGCATTTATTCCCCAAGCATCTCACTTCTTTGCCTTCCTTTCCAAGTTTTTCAGTTTATTTATTGTTTGCTTCAACTAATATTCTCTGTTTCAGGTGGTAGTAGCTGGTCCATTTGCTTTTAAATATTTCTTTTTTGTTAACAAAGTTAAATATTCTTATTTAATTTCAGATTAATATGGGGTACATATGTTAGGTCACATTGTTTGTGTTTGTAAGATGAAGTCCAAGTTGTACTTGTTTCCTTCACCCAGGAAGTGTGCCATATATCCATGCATTGCTCCCTTTAGATGGCAACTCATCAAACCGCTCCCACACTTCCCTCTTCTTGAATTTAATTGAGTTTTTCTCTCAAGAGAGCATGCAGTTGTTAATCTACTAGTTTTTTTAAAAATCCCAAAGAATGAACCACAAGACTCCTAGAAATTATTAAGGAATACAGTCTTTAAAATTTTTTAAAATAATTTTTGACAGATTCCTTCTGCGGAGCCACTTTTGTGCCCTGAGAGAAATGTGAGTTAGGCAAAATAAAGGCAAATTGTTTGTGTTAGTCTTTTAGGGAGGCACCTGGTAGGTCAAAACAGGCACCCACAATTCATTGAGAACAAGATCCACATGCTCCCTCTGACACTAGGGTCCCCACTAGGAGAACAGGCTGCTGGTTTCAAGACCACTATGGAGTCAGGAATGGAGAAGATGGGCAAGAGTAAATGAAAACAGCACAGACCTCTCCTACTGGATTTTAAAAGTCACATTAGTGATAAAAATTCATTTGGTTGCTACAAACCTTTGACTATTTTCCAGAGTTCCAATAAAGCTGATGCTAACATTTTTGTTAGGATTTGTTTTGTTTTGTTTTTCTTGGAGTGCCCTGCTCTGCCATTCTCACTGATGTCTTTATACTGCATTCTAAGTTAGCGTGTGCAGGTCTATGAGTCTTGGCTTTCTCCAGACCTCTCACATGCTTCATACTTCTCTATCTGGGAAAATTGCTTTTATGATTATGTGTGTGTGTGCAGGAGAGAAACAGAGACAGAGAGAGAAAATTCATGCATGTGTTTGGATGTGTGGCTAGGTTTTATAAAAAGGAAGTTAATTGTTAAGGTGGAATAACTATCAAGAAAAATATAATATATGAGAAAGTATAGAAATCATGTGAGGTAAAAGCTAGGAGTTCAAAATAAATTTGTGGAATTTATGAGAGACCCCCAATCAATACTGTCAATTGGCAACTGTCTCTTGAAATATACATATGGTAGAAAAAAATTGAATACCTTCAGAGGAAAATTAAAATTGAGTTATATAGCATGAGGTATCCAAGTTAGTAGCAGAAAAATGTTCTCCAAGCCAAGTGAGGCAGAATTATTAAAAATAATGCCAGTAGCCCAATTTTACAAACCCTATGTAATGTTTAGGACATTTCCCCCCAGGAGTGATTAGGACAGGTGCAAAGTAATTTAAAAGTAAGCGTGAACTACTTTATGAAGGTTATCCATGCACAAAGAGAGATTTTACAAAGAATTATTATTTTTTTTTTTTTGGACTAACCTGGGTACTGACCACAGCATTTGGTTCAGCACTGCAGGTGATACCAGCTGTTCTTTTTTTTTTTTTTTGAAAGGTCTACCTACCCTTTTAAAAGATTCGAGTTTCTGGATCAAAATGAAAAGAGACCCACTTCCTTTCTTCCCTTCTATGTTCTTCCCCATCCTTACCATAGGAACCCACAGATATTATTTTCACTAACTCTTTGTGCAGCCTGGGTCAAGTGATTTAACCTTTTAAAGGTCAGTTTAAAATGAAAGATTTGAACTAAAATGATGTATCTCTAAAGTTCTTTATATTCCTTCAAGTTCCGTGAGTTTTTCTGATACGGTTTAGAATCTTTACATTCTTCTCTCCTCTTTATCTATATTTGTCAGCTAGAACCTCTACCTCACAAACTATAATAACATCACTTTCCATTGTTCCTCTAAACTATCTCTGGCATTACAATCCTCTTCTTAAACTATTTTGTCGTCCTTCCAATTAATATGACCTTGCCTAAAAGAATTACCCTACATTTTCTGTCGTGATTGAATGTCCACTTTAGGAGAGGGCTGAGGAGAAAGGAGTTATTTCTTAGACCCTTAGATCTTTCCCATTGACCATTCAGGCTCCATTACCAAGCACTTGGCACAGCAACAATTTGACCACACCCCAACCAACAGATATGCCCAGAGTCTTTGAATTAAGGTAAAGTAGGATGATCTTATCTGACATCTAAAATAGGTTCCATTTTTAATTATTGCTAAAGTTATTAAAATTATTTGTTCTAAACACAGAAGTTTCCAGGTTGTCTTTTTCAGAATTGGAAAGGACATAGTCCACAGCCGACAAATGTCAAAATAAATAGTTTCATCTGTTCTAAGAATTAGCTTAAATGCTTTTCTTCTTTGTAAGCCATTTGAAAACAGCAGTGATTACCATGAGAAAAATGCGGCCTATTTAAGAGATAATTATAAGGATATGAAATTGACAACAAAATTAGTGCTCTTAGTTGTTTTTAAAATCATATTAGCACTTCCACAGCAGACTGGATAAATCTCTTTCCTATTGCTTATAGCTAATTAAAATATTAATACGTTTGGAATATAAAAATAAGTGACTGATCATATGCAAATATTACTTTCAAAAGATAAATTTATTATGCATAGAAAATCACCTCTAAGAAAATTAGATACCAAAAGTATATTTGGTTCATGCAATTATTGCCCGACTAATCTTTAACACCAGTGATGGGCAAGAGTTCATTTCTAAGAGAGTTATAAATCTTTAATAGAGGTTTTAACTAATAGAAAACAAAATATAAAAACAACAAGTGTGTTTTTCTTTTTTGGAACCTAATGTTCTTATGAAATTTCATGTAAGGGCCCAGTATTTACCATTTCATCCTCATTTTAACAAAGCCCAGCTACAATTCTTATAATTCACCTCTTACTGTGTGCCAGACATAATGGGAGGTAGCAGAAACACTGTTGGAAATACATGGTGTTAGCCCTTGAAATGTTCAACAGAGGACAGAAAACAATGATTATATAATAGTATGTTATAGTAGACATTATGTGAGGAGAAATGGAATAGCAATGCATGTTTGGAACCAGGAGACTTCCTTACAGACTATAGTAAAGATAAAAGAATGAGTGTGTCAACAAATAATGAGAAAAGAATTAGAAGTAGCTTGTATAATAGTACACACACATACAGACACATGTGAAGTAGATTGTGTAGCTAGGGCATAGAGTTCACAGGGAAGAAAGATGACAGTTGAGGCTCATCAAGGAGACTAGCTCAGGAAAGACCTAATAAAATTCATATGTTTGTTAGAAGAAACAATGTTTGGTGCTGTAACAATTTCATAAATCCCAATGTTGTAATAAATGCAAGTTTATTTCCAGCATACATAATAGCTTCAGTGTTAGGTGATCTGGGAACCTGGCTTATTCTTTCTTGGTTCCATCTGCTTCAGGAAGTTTCTGGTTCATAATATCAAATGCTGCTGAGAGGTCAACCCAACCTGAAAAGATTCACTGTGTATAACCACACTGGTGACGGGTTCAAAAGCAGTTTCACTGGAGCATATAAGGGCCAAACTCAGCCTGCAGTGGAGGTGAATAAGGGGGAAGAAAGGGAAGCCAACAACTCTTTAATGTGAATACCAACAACTCTTTAAAAATATTGGATATAAATAAAAAGAGAAGATGAGGATTACAGATGGAAGAAGACACATTTGAGGGATTGTTTTATTATTTGTCTTGGATACTTTTTACCATGAGGGAGAGAGGGGCATGACTATATGATGAGTGGAAAGCACTGGTTGTGAAGCAAAGGTTGCAAATACTGAAAAGAGAGTGATAATTAAGTGAAGTCCCTGAGAAGGAAGGAGGCAATGAGATTCAAACGACAGATAAAGGGATTATTTAGCCTTGCTCTGGAAGCCTCATGCTTTGCCAGATGACTTGAGAGAGAAGCAGACGAGATAAAGAAAAGTAACTTCAAGGCTATTTCATGAATGTCAAGGACAGTGTATGAGGTTTTCAGTATATGTCTATGAAAACAAACTTCAAATCATACAGAAATCATCTATTGTGAAACAATTGTGAATCATGGGATTTTTAGATCTACTCCCAAAGTGTCTAGAAAGGCTACTGAATTTTCTTCATTGAATAGGTTCCTGCTTATCACTAAATGTGTTTGACCAATCATATATTTTGTTAATAGACTTAAAAGGTATGGTTGCAAATTAATATGTGGTTTTACCTATTATGGAATATGTAATAATATAAATCTTTGAAAGGTTTTTAAAACTCATATTAGATATTGGTTGAGTAATTTTGGGGATACTTCCTTTTGTAAATTGTTGGACTATAATTACATTTTTCTTTTAACAGAAATAAGATAGTTTTTTTTTTATATTTGATTAAAAATGTTAAAGAACCAAATAGAAAACCAAGAGATGAAACTAATATCTTACAACCACCTAATCTTTAATAAACCAAACAAGAATATACACTGGGGGAAAGAATCCTTATTCAATAAATGGTGCTGGGAGAACTGGATATCCACATGAAAAAGACTGAAACTGGACCCACATCTTTCTCCACTCACAAAAATTGGTTCAAGATGGATAAAAGACCTAAATTTAAGGCACAAAACGATAAAAGTCCTCAAAGAAAGCATGGGAAAAACACTTGATGATATTAGCCTGGGGGAAAACTTTATGAAAAAGACTTCTGTGGCAATTGCAACAACAATGAAAATAAACAAATGGGACTTAATTACACTGAAAAGCTTCTGTACAGCTAAGGAGACAACAACCAAAGCAAATAGATAACCTACACAATGGGAAAGGATATTTGCATATTTTGAACTGGACAAAAACTTGATAACCAGGATCTATAGAGAAATTAATCCACATGAAAAAAGCCAATAATTCCTTACATCAATGAGCAAGAGAGATGAATAGAACCTTCTCTAAAGAAAAGAGATGAATGGCTAACAAATATATGAAAGAATGCTTATCGTCCCTAATTATTAGAGAAATGCAAATCAAAACCATACTGAGATATCATCTAACCCCAGCAAGAATGGCCTACATCACAAAATCTCAAAACTGCAGATTGCTGGCATAGATGTGGAGAGGAGAGAAGGGAACACTTTTACACTGCTGGTGGGACTGCAAACAAATACAACCTTTTTGGAAGGAAGTATGGAGAACTCCCAAAGAACTAGACCTCCCATTTGATCCTGCAATCCCATTACTGGGCATCTACTCAGAAGAAAAAAAAAAATCTCTTTACCATAAGGATACTTGCACTAGACTTGTTTATCACAGCTCAATTTACAATCACCAAAATGTGGAAACAGCCTAAATGCCTACCAACCAAGGAATGAATTAACAAACTGTGCTATGATGTATACCATGGAATACTATTCAGCCATTAAAAAGGGAGACTTTACATCTTTTGTATTAATCTAGATGGATTTGAAACACATTCTTTTTAGTAAAGTATCACAAAGATGGAAAAGCAAGCATCCAATTTACTCCATACTAATATGAAGCCAGTAGATGACTAATACATGACCACATAAGACAAAAACTCTACTCAATTCAAGTTGAGGGGACAGGAATCAGGGAGAGGAGAAGAGGGGGAGATTGGTGTGCTCTCTCCTAATGGGCAAAATTTTAAGGATATATGGCACACCTCTTGGGTGCAGGACACAACTACAACAGGGACTCTGCCTAACAAATGGGAACATTGTAACCTAGTTGTAACCTACATTAACCCAAAATAAGTAAGGAAGTAAATAAACATAAAACAGCAGACATATGATGGCTGTTTTTGGAACCATACACTGTTAGTATAAAAAGGAAGTTTGGGAGTCATCATACTGGCAACTGCACACATTTCTTCATTGCACAGTGAACATTTGTTGGGTACCAACCTCAACAATGTAAGGAATGATCCTTGTGCGTGAAGTACATAATTCTTCTAGAATAAGTAGTTCGAGTGTGTATTTTTGTTGTTGTTGGCTTTAACCCTAGATGCCTTGTTTCTGGTTGTGAAACATCTGAGTTTGGTTGTCTGGCTCTCCCAGAGATTCTGTAAGAGACTTGATACCTAGAATAAGTCATTTTTTCTTCAAAGAGGTTTCTATGGCTTGCAACAATGAAGTCTGGAACACTGACTCACAGTTTATTGAAAGGGTTAGTCTAAATCCGTGATTTTTCAACCAGTGTGCCGTGGGCACACTGGTGTGCTATAAGATCTCAGGTGTGCAGCGAACATTTTTATTTGTAAAGATCGTTAATTAAGTTATCTTGGAAAGAAGTTCAAAGCACAGTAAGTATATTCTTTTTTGGTTTTGTTTGTTTTTTTTTTTTCTTTTACTCTTTTGTTGATGGGCCTAATTTAAGTGTACAGCGGAAGTTTAACTATAGGTTCGACAAAACCTTCAAAACCTAAAAAAGATTGAAAATCACTGGTCTAACTGGAAGCCTTGTCCTTAAGGTCTGAACACAAAGACAGAGGCAAATCCAAGTGAGAGAACCAATACTATATGTGGCAAATGATCTGATGTTACTTTCTCAGATTTTGTATCTACATTTTTCCCCAAAATTCCTTCAGGAGCCAGTTTCTTGATTGATTACATGTACACATGGATATAGATAAAATTTTGATAAGTGAGTGATACATTCAGTTGTAACTCAAACAATGTATTGAAATGAATCCATCAGAACACGCTGCTAACTTGTATCACAATGCCTTCTTTCCTTCCTGCTTATCTGTATTTTATTATTTCTCAGAAATAAACAAGTATTACTTACATGTCTTTAAAAAGACAAGTTTTTGGCCATTTAAACTTTCACACTTACATTGCATTTTGGATTTTTAAAAAGTTCTTACGTGCATTAATCTCATGACAATGCTGCAAGATATTTGGCAATAGAGTCATAGGTTACATCACGATGTGTGGGTCAGCAATAGTGGTCCCATCATATTATGATTATATATAGAAACCTGATATATAACACTTGATATTAGTATTACAGATCAAGTCAGGGAAATGATTGGTATTCAATAATGCTGCTAAGACATTGGGTTTTCTATATGCAAAAAATGTTATAAATAAAAACATGTATCATCGAGGTTTGTGTGAGTGTACTCTATAAAGTTTGCAGAATGACAAAGTTGTCTAATGACGCATTTCTCAGAACATATTCTCATCGTTAAGGGACGCATGACTGTGTTGCTGTTATACAATAAGCAAACTGAAGCCAAGAGAAACTAACTCTGAACTGGCAAATTCAGAGCTGAAGGCAGGTCCTCAGACTTTGTGTCCTATGCCTTCTTGCTTTACCACAACTGATCAGCAGTTCACTGTGAATAGCTCCTTGTAAAAATGAAATAAACTTTGAATCTCAGAGCCAAATGATAGACTTGAGCCAGAGTCTAGACAGCACCATTGATTAGGCTTGCACCTTGGGGCGAGCTAATGAATCATTTGCAGTTAATTTCAATCTCTAAAATGAGGATACCACAAATGTCCCATCAAGGTGACCCTGTAGGTTTACAACATGTAGCAATGCTAAATAAAGCATAAGCCTGAATATCTAAAAGACAAAGTCAAGTTCAAGAGCCAGATTAAAAATTTCAGTGAACCTAAAATGGAAGAGAAAGCCAAGTAGGATACAGGCCTGAGACTTGGGAACTAAGGAACTCTGACTAACTGCTCTGTGCAGGGATTGGATTCAGGCTCACAGTCAAAAGCCAGGGGAGGTGACAAGCTGGCAGAAGGGCAGTTGGGGGTCTGAAAACCGAAACTTAAAAGTACATAAAGAAATTAAAACTGAGAAGTACAGCCAATGAGATCAACACACAAACCCTAATTCACTTCAGATAGAATTCTGATACTTTACAAAAGCTTGAAGAGCTACATAAACAAAGTTACATTTCTTTCCTTTAGAAAAGACAAGAAATTATTTTTTTTAATTTTTTTTATTAAATCATAGCTGTGTACATTAATGCAATCATGGGGTACAATGTGCTGATTTCATATACAATCTGAAATAATTTCATCAAACTGATTAACAGCCTTCATAGCATTTTCTTAGTTATTGTGTTAAGACGTTTATACTCTACATTTAGTAAGTTTCACCTGTACCCTTCAAAGATGCACCATAATCCCACCGATTACCCTCCCACCACCCCTCTTTCATCCTCCCCTCCCCTCCCCTACCCCTTTCCCCGTATTCTTGTACTGTAATTGGATTAGAACCTTCATATGAAAGCTATAGATTAGTTTCATAGTAGGGCTGAGTACATTGGATACTTTTTCTTCCATTTTTGAGATACTTTGCTAAGAAGAATATGTTCCAGCTCCATCCATGTAAAAATGAAAGAGGTAAAGTCTCCATCTTTCTTTAAGGCTGTGTAATATTCCATGGTGTAAATATACCATGTTTTATTAATCCATTCGTGGGTCCATGGGCACTTGGGCTTCTTCCATGACTTAGTGATTATGAATTGTGCTGCAATAAACATTCTTTTATTACAAAGAATATACATATACATATAAATATTACATACAAATATCTTTGTTATAATGTGATTTTTACACATATGCATATACATACGAATATTACATACAAATATCTTTGTTATAATGTGATTTTTGGTCTTCTGGATATACCTGGTAGAGGAATTATAGGACCAAATGGCAGATCTACCTTTAGATCTCTAAGTATTCTCCAAATATCTTTCCAAAAAGAACATATTAGTTTGCATTCCCACCAGCAATGTAGAAGTGTTCCCTTTTCTCCACATCCACACCAACATCTCTGGTTTTGGGATTTTGTGATGTGGGCTAATCTTGCTGGGGTTAGATGATATCTCAAAGTA
>CAUYRH010028714.1:0-23069 GCA_963574655.1 Perodicticus potto | reverse complement strand
CAGAGTTGTTAACTAACCCCACTTTATTCCACTAGTTAGAAGTAACAGGATCAGCCCTCCCCTTATTGAGTCTCCTGTATTTGGAAGACCCAGGGAGACCTAACTAACTCTGAGGCTGTTTGATTCCCAGAACCCATGGAGGTTTCATTAACTCCCATTGCGATCCAGCTGATTGGAGCTGGACACTGTCTACGACCTAATCTGAGTCCGAGAGCGATACTTTGACAAATATTTTCCAGGCCTCAATCTTTTGATCTATCTTTAGTGTTCTCTAAATTCTGCCCTCATATTCCCATGATCGTCTACACCAGAAGAGGCAGGAGAACTTTCCACTTTTGTCTTGTCCAACAGCTTTGCCCGTGCTATGCTTGCAATAAGCTAACACTAAATTAAATAAAACACGTGTTCGATAAGTTAAATGCAAGCATCTGAACTTTACATATCAGCGAAGCTGGTTTCTGTCACAGGCATACCTATTGCAGCAATGTTTTAAGTCAGATGGAATGACAGAAACGTAAAGGAACCACAGGGAATTCGTCATGCAAATTTCTGGCCATTCAAAGCTTTTGTAAATATTGGGAACATGTTTCTTGTCTGAGTTCATTTCTAATTCTGCTTTATTGTTAAATCTCATTATTACCAACATTTCTCGACTCTTTCCTTCCCTCCTTCTTCCTTTTTTGCAGACATTGCACAGAAATTTGGATGGCAAACTAGGCCTTCACATGTTATTATGAAGATGTTTAATCAGACTGCTTTCCCAACAACCAAAACAATCTGTCTCAATTAGAGTAAAGGAATTTTTCTGGAGATTAAGGGTGAGGTGGCTCAAAGGGGTGGAGGTAAGATCTTAAAGACACACTTGGCTGAATTCTGTGAATTACTAGAGGTCAGCTTCTTAATGAGCCCTGGAATTCAACGCCTCACTAATGTCATTCCTTCCTTTTGCCTCTCTGCAGACAGGCTTGCCTTCTGGGCCAGGGCCCATCAGTGACTCACTGAGCAGGATATTCATTCAATAAACATTTCTTTGGGACCTCTTCTGAATTGGATGCTGGGGATACAGACGTTTCTTAGTCTCTCTTCCTGCCCTTAGTGAGCTCTTTGTCTTGTGGGAGAATCAGATCATCAGTTTTAACTCTCTGTGGTAAGGTTTATGACCAAGGAATGTCCAAGAGGCTATGGGCACAAAATTTTTCTGTTCTAGAGAGGGGCTGATATTGGGATTGGGTCTTGAAGGATGAATAGGAGTTTGACAGGGAGAGAAAGGTCTTTCTAGGCAAAAGTACATGCAAAAATATATGAAGGTAGGAAAGAACACAGCTTACTCAGGGAAAACGAGAAATTAGATGATCACTGGTTAATGGAAAGAGATGGGGGGAGGAGCAGGAAAAGGAAGAAAGAGGCTAGATGGTGAAAAGCCTTGAATACCACGGTAAAAAGTTGGGACAGGGTTGAGAGGTCACCTAGACAGTAAGAGTTAATGCGAAGCTTGGGTTTGATGAATACTCAATCCACCAGCTTAAAAGAGTGAGAAGTCCCCTGCCCTGACCAGGAGCAACTTACACTCTTCCCCTTGGAGTAGAAACCAATTCCAGGTTGAGGGATTCCCCAGAGCAGCTGGATGGGGCAGGCACAGGGTGCTCCTGGTCGGGAAGGGAAGGGATGAGGACACAACCGTTCAATGAATTTCTAAGTTGTCTAAAGCAAAGAACCACGTAAGAAATAGAGTAGAGCCTCCACAGTTGACCACCTCCTTAAGTTGACCTAATTTTCAAAGATTGGATATGCACCACGGGTATGTATCTGTTCAGTAGGCCGAGTTCCTTATGTTGACCACCTCCATATATTGACCAGTTTATTACAGCCCCTTGGGTGGTCAAGTTACAGAGGTTCTACTCTATTTGTTTAGCTCCTACTGTGTACTCCAGCCAAAGACCAAATAACCATGCCTCAGATCTGGGCTCTAATCCAAACTCTGCCATTGCTTTTCTGCATGGATTTGGGCAAATTGCCCCTCCTTTCTGGGCCTGAGCATCCCCATTGGCACAATGTGGGAGTTACATTGAAGATTTGGATGGTGACATCAGCTTTCATGTTCTGTGACTCAGACTTGCTCTCTGATCCTGGGCAAGCTGCTGTCCCTTTCTTGGCCTCAGTTTCCTCATCTGTAAAATTGGAGGGAGGAATAGATTTAGTTCAAGGTACACAAAGCCTAATGCAGTGGTCACCTAAGCCTCCCCCGCCCCAGCCCAGGGTCCCGAGCCCCCCCCCCCCAGCACACTTTGGCTCCCTCTACATTCCTCATCAAGATGCAACATACTTTAAATAGCATCTGCATGACTGGCTGGTTTTCTCCTTCTCGGAGAAGCTCTCTACAAAGTGTGCCAAGTGGCAGCTGTCAGGGCCGAGGTGGCATTTCCCTCAGTGATGCTGACAGCAGCTGTCCCGGCGCAGGCTGAATGGAATGGAAATGACATCATGTTTATTCAGGAAAGACGTTCCCAGACCCAGATCAGTGTCGGCAAGATGCTGGGATGCTCGGGAGGGAAAACACGCCGGGACCAGCCATCGGGTCTCCTCTCCTGGAACGCGCCCTGTGCCACACGTCTCTCTCTCTCACACACACACACACATGCCCCACATTTGCACAGTGCACACAACACCCACACACTCTCACCACGAACACACACAGGCCTCCACATACGCCCCAGCTTCTCACATACACACAGATGAACACGTGGCACACACAACACGTGTATCCCCCCCACACGTGCACACAGACATGTATCACTGTGTACTGCATCGGGGGCACACACATGTCCCACGTGCTCACAGACATATAAACAACCAGAGAGACACAGAGGCGCACGAGCCCTCCCCTTGTACCTACACACGGTCGCAGCCCGCATGTGGGATGGGGAGCATCTTCAAGCCCTGGGGTGTATCATCTGCTCTTTCTCCTTCCCTGAAATGGGTGTTATACCATCCAGTCCTAGGCTGTTCCAAGGACTAAACAGTAGAGGCAATATCTCTCACTGGGAAGATCCCAGGTTTTGAAGTTGGGCAGACCTTGAGTCGAATCCAGACTCCATGAAATTTTATCGGGGGCCCTGGGCATGTTATTCAACTACCATGTTATTTAACTTCCATATTGTTAAAATGGGATGTTTTGAATACCTACTGCTGCATGACAATCAGCCCAAAACTTTGTGGCTTTATTAACTTTTATGACACTGTGGGTTGACCGGGTAAAAATTCTGTTCCACGTAGTGTAAGCTGGAGCTCTGGGAGCCATAGGAGATCCAAGACGGGCTCCCTCGTGGAGCTGGCAGTGGATGTGGCTGGAATCTCTGCCAGGGCTGTATGCTACCACCCTTGGTTTTCTTCCACAGCCCTCTCCACGTGGCTGCTTGGGCTTCCTCACAGCATGGTGGCTGGGTTCCAAGGAGGTGCACTTTGAAAAATGAAGGTGGAAGCCACAGATCTCCTAAGGCTCAGTGTGGGAAATCACACACTGTCACTTCTACCTATTCCATTAGTCAAGGTAAGCTGCGGGGACAGGCACCTTGTAAAGGCTCAGTTTACAGCAGCCATTGTTTGTAGTCATTATTCCAGCAGCAGGGCTGCAATGGTGTCTGGGACAGGGGTACCCTGAATCCCAGCACTGAGAATTTACGGTCACTGAGACACTAAAGAGGGGACACATTCTCTGGAGTTTGAAAGAGGCCCCACCCCAACCAAACAGGGCTTCTCCTGGATGGCTTTGGCCCTCCCTCCTCTGCCTGCCCCCCACCCCTTAGCTTAGCTTTGCCTGCAGAAAGCCAGGGCTTTAATAAAGAATTAATGGCTACCATTTGCCGAGCACCTACCACGTGCCAGGTGCTTTTTATTATTTGTGTTGTAGATACCCATTGCCAATTCTTATTTCCATTTGACACATGAGAAACCTGAAGTTAACAGGGAGACACTGACCTGCCAAGGGTCACAGTCAGCTGCAGCAGAACTACTTCAAACTCTGCTGCTTCTATCCTGGCCCTAGCAGCTTTTAGCCTTTCTGGTCCAACACTCATCCCAAATCAGGACATCTGAACCCGTCTCTGGCAATCAGGGATGGCAAGAGGCGTAGTGTCGGGGTTGGGGTGTTCTCTCTACCCTCTTCTGCAGGCTGCTGAGGATTGCGAATCAGGTGGTCGTGGTTCTAATGTCAACATTGCTACCTCTTTGGACAAGTGACTTTGCCTCACTGAACCACAGTTTTCTCACCTGAAACATGGAGCTACACAAAATCCCTACTTCCCAGGGCTTGTTGTGAGGGTTCACCAAGCTGATACACACAAGCACAGCATTTAGTGCAGGACGGTGCGGGGTATGTCAATGAACAGGATTAGCAAAGGTCAATAGTGTTGGAGCTGGGCACGGGTACCTTACACCATCCTATTTTTGTGTATGAAATTTTCTATAATAAAAACACTTTAAAAGGGTTGATCCCAGTGCCTGTCACAAATGTTAGCTATTATTATAAGAGGAGACCGTTCTTGGGAGGTAGGGATGTGTGGGAATGGGTGAGGGTGGGGGAGCTTCCAAGAGAGGACCCCGCCCTGCCCCAGCCTGGTCAAGCACAGCCACCCAGCAACGGGGGACAGTTGAAAGGATTCACTGACTTGCCTTCTTGGTCTTGCCACTTCCAACCTTCTCCCTGTTGTTGATAAAGACCCTCTTACTCCTCACCCCTGGAGCAGCTGGCCAGGGCTCTCCCTCTGCATCCTTCCTGTCACTGCACCACAGTGAGATGATCCTGTTCTGGTTTCATTCCCTCTTTTTTATTCCCATCTGATTTTCCTCTTTTTTTTTTTTTTTTAAAAAACAACTTCATTGAGATAGAATTCACACACTGGCCATTGTACAGGGTGTCCCAAAAGTTGCCCCTAAAGTTGCCATACATAGGGAAAATGGGAAATTGTAGCTAAGTGTACCTTTATCTACAAAATATACACTGCAAAATTTTACAAGATATGTACAGAATATTCTCTTTGTGTTGGCTATTTCTTTTGTAATGCATATTTTATAAATAAAAGTACACTTAGCTATAATTTCCCGTTTCCTCCATGTACGGCAACTTTAGGGGGGGAGGTTTTGGGACACCCTGCATAGCTTCTTTGAAGGAATGTCTATTCAGATCTTTCTCCCAGTTTTTAATTGGGTTATTTGTCTTTTAATTTGGTTTATTGTTGTAAGCATTCCTTATATATCTTGGATACAAATCCCTTATCAGATATATGATTTGTAAATATTTTATCCCGTCTATGGGTTCATTCTTTCTTAAGTTGGAATCTGTTCTTCCAGATTCTATTCTGATCTCAACCCTGCTAAGTCCTGGAAACCTCCCTGGGAGCTGCTACTTACTGACTGCGTAACCTTGAGCAAGTAAGCCATTCAGCCTCTCTCAGCTTCAGTCCCCCCATCAGCAAAGGGTGGGCAATGACTCATGGGGACTTTGGGAGAAGTGACCCTGGTGAGGAATTTAAAGCCATCTTTTAAATGTAGTTTCTATTATGATTAGAACCTACCTTAAATCTATTTAAAATTTGTAAAGGCATCACCATTTAGTGGAAAGTCATTTATTTATTGTAAATTGTGTGATTTTACAGTATCTTACATATACAAAATTACTTCATTTAAGGTAAAGTCAATGCTATTTCAAATCTGTACAATGTAATGCCCACCAGTCACTCTCACATTGAGCCTCCCGGTTCAAGATGGACCAGCAGGCCCAGACTTTATCTCCTCTCCTCCCGATGCACCACAAAAATAAAAGTGGAGAAGTTAAAAAAGGAAGAAGTCCACAGTAACAACTGTTGGGGGGAGGGGGGTGGTTTCACCAGCTTTCTCTTGAAACAAGAGATTTCAGCAAATGTGCGAAAGGTAGAAAGCAGATGGGAGTGGGCTGCCAATGGAATAGGCTCAGCCTAGAATGTGCTCCAGGAGGGTCACCGGGGAGTTGGCTGTGGGGGCCCAGGGACAGACTCTGCCCCAGCACTAGAAGCTTTGATGGAGTACAGAAGAGAAGGAGGGGCTGAGGCCAGGGTATTACCTGCTGTATGTCTGTCCAGTCCTGTCCTTTACCTTTCAGAGAAAGCAGGCTGTGATATTTACTCCTAGGCCCAAAAGCAGAAAGCTCATCCCTAAAGAGAGTAAGAAGTTGTCTGGGAAAGCCAAGGCTACTGGAATGCACTTTGGTGACCTAGAGTGAAGGTCTCCTCATTCTGGCATGTGGGGGGGCCCTTAACAGCTGGCTCTTGGCATACGTGCCTTAAAACAAATCCTGCCAGTCACAGCAGCCATCCCACCCCACCTCCAGAATCTTCAGTTGGTGAGAGGCCTAGTAGAAAATTAACCATCCTTATAAAACAGCAGAGAAAACCCACACCATACCCAGTCTTTTAATAAATATGAACAGACGCCCAGGAGCATCAGGAAGAGAAAGATCAAGCTAAACAGAAGAATTGACTTGAGAAGAAACAGAACTAAATCAGAGACCAGAAGATCAGATTAGAAAATACAGTATTACAGCCATAAAACAAAAACAGGTTTTCATAATTGAATAGTCAGGAGACAAGAGATAGTTCTGAAGGAATAAAACTATTAGTATAAAAAAAAAAGTCAGAAAGCCTGGAAGATGAAGTTGAAAACAGAATATAGGGCAAAATGTCAAGAATTGGAAAACCTAAAAAATCATGGGTTCCATATGGACCATCTTGAGCTCTTGAAAGAGTGAACAGAAAATGGAGAGGAGGAAATAGCCAAAGACATAGCAAGAAAATTCCTCAGAGCTGAGGAAAGACAGAGTCTCTACATTGAAGGGACCCACCAGTACCCAGCACAATGGATGAAAAAACACCCTCATCCAGACACTTCTTCATGAAATAGCAGGGTAAAGAGGAAACCCTAAAAATGTTCAGAGAGAAAAATCAGTCAACCAACAAGGGAATGGAATCAGACTAGCACCAGTCATCCCAGCAGCAAAAATGGGTTCCAAAAGGCAAAGATAAATACTTTAAACATTCTGAACATTCAACTTAGATTCTATACCCATTATCATCAGTGAAAGGTGAGAGAGAGAATATTTTCAAACACACAATGACTCACAAGATTTACTTTTAGGAGGTATCTGAAGATCTATTTAAATGTGAATAAAATGCAAAATAAAAAAAAAAAGCAATGAGCAAGACACAGGACTCAGGAACAGTGGGTCCAACCCAAGGCCCCAATGATGGGAGGTCCCAGAATGACAGTGAGTTTGCAGAGTTAGAAAGTAGCATGTCCAGGAGAGAGTAAGAGAATAGTCAGGTCAGGAAGGAAGTGTCTGAGGAAATGGGGGATTTGATTGACTAGTGGAGTAATAGAAAATTTGAAAATTTTGAATATATAATAAAGTGCAAGAAAGAAAAGAAAGGCAATAAGAAACTCTAGAAAAAACAAATAAATATTTAAGAAGTCATGGAAAAAATGCAAAGTTTGCCAAATACAAAGTGAATGAAAATTTGGCAATGTTTTTTGAGTGTCTGATAGAACTTAAGAGAATCAGTTTGACCATGGTGGTAGGAAGAGTCTTCTACCAGCCACCCTAAGGGTCCTGACATTATATTTTAAGAGAAGAAATGGGATCCTAAGATATTGCTTGACTTAGTAATGAAGGGTCTTTAAGTAGTCATAATATTATAAATTCTATTTATTGACATTCAACTTTTGGAGTCAAACTATGAACAAAGCATAGAGATATTGGCGGTGGCTGAAGATCAGAACATACACAGTAGTGACCTTCACCATGTGAAAATCAGTGCAGCTGGCAGAAAGGAGGAGGGAAGGGGAGGGGTGCAAAAATCCTCACTTGGAAATGAGGAATCAAGAAGTTTAAAAAAACGATGGTTTAAGACAACAAATAGAAGATTTAAAAATAATTATTCAACTTTCAAACATGGGGAAAGAAAGAAGAAAAGTAGACGAGGTGAGCTAAATTCCCATCTTTCAGATCATAGCATTGATACCATGTAAAGAGGATAAGCCAAGAAACAGGAAGAAAAGCAATTTATCTAGAGACATGCAGTTACCCACCAGAGTTAGACAAATTTCTTTAAAAAGAAAAAAATGGTTTTCCAGGGTGGATGGGTACGAGGTGGGCAGGATGGGACTGGTGCTTCTGATCACAACCTTTTTTTGCACCATTTGAGTTGTTACTACATAACATAGGGCTGTGACTCAAAACGATTGTTTAACAGCAAAAAGAAAGCCAGGTATTCAAAACAGAAACAACTCAAGTGGATATCATGACTCCCTGTCCGCCATATGGCTGCCATTTAAACAATTTCCCCCTTCTGGTGAAATCCCATCTTTACATCCTGACAGATCTTTGATTGGGGCATGTCTATTTTTTTAACCTTGGTTCTATTCCCTGTGAAAAGGGGACAAACCCCTTACCTGGCCAGGTTGTTGTGCAGGTTAGACGATGATGTAGAAACATCCCAATTGCTTCCCTTTTTCTCTCCCTGCCTGCCTGGCCCCCTCCCTCCCTCCAGCCTCACAGAGGGTGTTTGAAACCTGAGGTGTAAGACTGCCTTAAAAAATTCAATAGAAAAAAAAAGGCTTCAGTCCCTGAGACACGTTCTTTGCGGCGCAGCGGTGAACGGATGTTTTGCCTCAGTGCTGCTCCTGCCTTCCAAGGAACGGTCTGGACCAGCTGGTGTGTGCGAGGCATGTGTGTGTGCGTGTGTGTGTGTGTATCACAGCCTAGTGGTCCTTATTTAATACTTGGGAAGGGGGTGTCAGCTGGAGGCTGCCGTGCTGCAAGCTTCTCACTGAAAACGGAGGGCAAGGGGGTGACTGCTTAATGACTAGATGTTAAATGTTCCAAACAATTTATACATTTAGAATCCTAAGTTTTCAAAACTCAGCCCGCCGCGCGGTTCTGCAGATCTTGTTTATAACACATTCGGCTAAAATTATCTCAGTGCACACTGCACCTCCTATGGCACAGATGCTCCGGAACCTGCAGCGCTGTTTTGATTTCAGATATTCGTGCCGAAGCTATTTGTGTTCACCGTAAATGAAACACGAAACCGAGGAACGGTGGCTCTGGTGATTTTTATAAATATATGCCTAATCTTCGCAGCCGGTGCTGGGGTTCAAGTTTTATTTATGTGTGTTTTTGCCTCCCGGTGCCCCAAGGGGCTTGTTTTCCCATGTGCCTACAGGGGCTTCTGCCTGTTCAAGGAGGAGCAGCCAGGATGGAGGTGAGTTTGATTCCTGAGGACTCTGTCTCTGTCCAGGGGGACAGCTTGGAGCAGGGCAAAGAGCCCAGGTTTTGGATTCTGCCGCTCACTTCTGGAAATTCTTTTCCCCGCCTGAGCCTCACTTTCCTCATCTGTGAAATGGGGACCACACCAATTCACACCTCACAGGGGCGCTATGAGGGTTATTAGAAATGCTCAGTACATGCAGGCTCATTCATTTCAAGGGTTTTTGGTGAGCAGTAGGCCAGGGGCTTTTAAACGCTGTGGTGTATTAGGATCATGTGGAGAGCTTTAAATAACCCAGACATACAGGCGCTATCCCAGGTACATCAGAATCTCTGGGGGTGGGTCCCAGGCAGCAATAGTTTTAAAATTCCCCAGGTGATTCCAATGTGCAACCAAGTTTGAGAACCGCGGACCTCTGAAAGAGTGCTTCTCAGACTTCTGTGCACACAGGTCCCCTGGGATTTGTTAAACCACAGATTATGGCAAAGTAGGTGGGGTAGCAGGGTTGCTAAAGGCTGCACATCTAACAAGACCCCCCGGTGCTGCCACTGGTGATGGGTGGACCACACGCTGAACAGCAAAGTTCTGGATGCTCTAGCAGGTCCTGTGGGTGACTAAGTTAGGCCGATCAGAGATAGTTGCTGCTTGCATGAATCTTACGAGGAAAACAGACAATTAAACAGGAGATGACAGTGATAAACAGTAGGAAGGAGAAGTACAGGGCCCTGTGGGACTGCCTAGAGGAACATCCAGGGGAGAGAATCAGGACTGATTTCCAGGAGCGAGCTAAGAGTTAGGCAGAAGGAAGTGGAGGGCATGGGGAGATTGATGCAGGCAGAGGGGAACAGCCCATGCGAAGGCCCAGAGGCAAGGGAGGGGCGGGAGGGTGGGCACGGCAGGGTAGTTGGAGTTTCCAGGTGAAGCCGGAGCTATAAGCAGGGCCTAGGTCAGGAACCAGCTGGTCAACCCTTAAGGTTAAGGGGCTTCAACATTATCCAGAGGGAAACAGAGGAGGAAAGCAGTGAAAAGTTGAAAGGGGAGGAGATGCAGTGGGCTTTGCCCTGTGTGATTTTCACGTGTCCCACTTGTCCGTTCTCACCAAGCTGCCACCGGCAAAGCACCCAATCCTACAGAATGGATTACCACGATCGTGAGAAGAACAACTGAAGCCCTTGCTCCAGGCGAGGTGCTGTCCAGAAACACGCGTAACTCTGCCCTCATCCCGGCCCTCTGAGATCTCTCCCCCTGTGTGTGGTTGGGGGATGGAGGAGTCAGGCACACAGATCTGTTGGGAGGTGCAGGTGGGTTGAGGTGGGTTCTGGTGGATTCTGGGAGAGCAGAATGGGGGCAGTAATAAATGTGGCAGAGGGAGGGTCCACCCAGTGCTGGAGGGTCTGAGGAGGTTTCTGGGAGGAAGAGCGGTTTTGGAAGCTGGTTGATTTCAATAGGTTAGAGAAGAAAGGAAAGGATACCCCAAAGGGAATGGCCTAACACGGGGAGGCGGAGAGAATGATGACCAGGCCAGCACAGCACCCTGAGGATGGGAAGGCGGGGACCAGTGCTATCTTCAACTCTATCCCAGCACCTGGCACAGAAGTGAGACTCTTTAAATACTTGTTGAGTGACTGTTGAAGGTTGGGTGGTGTCATGAACTGAATGTTTGTGTCCGCCCAAAATTCATGTGTTGAAGTCTTAGTCTCCAACATGAAGACATTTAGAGATGGGACTTTGGGAGATAATTAAGGTTAGTTGAGGTCAGGAGGGCTCCAGTGGAGTGAATGGCCTTATATGAAGAGACACTAGAGCTCTCTCTCTCTCTCTCTCTTGCTTTCTCCCCCTCCACCCCCTTTATCCCCATCATGTGAGGACACAGCAAGAAGGTGGCTGTTGTCTGCAAGCCAGACAGCCCTCACCAGGAACCAAATTGACTGACGCCAGCCTCTAGAACTGTGAGAAAATGAAGTTATATTGTTTAAGCCTCCCGGTCTGTAGTATTTTATGCCGGCAGCCCAGGCAGACTAATCAGAGGGGTCTGAGTATGAAGGGTCAAGCTATGTGGTCAGTTCAGGGGCAGACAGAGCTCTTGTGCAGCGGGAATCTTCTTAAAGCTTTTATCACCCTTCTGTTCGGTCAGAAGAGCTCTCTGCGGCCAGTGCTGATACCAGCACACCCTGGCTGTCCCCTGGAATGTTGGCACCTCTTTACTCTTCAACAGCTAAATGGTTAATGTTCTGACCACCAGGGGACCTTTGTGACCTTACCCCAGAACCAACGACACCACCGATGACAGGGCCATGAGGCCCAGCTGTTAAATACTGGGAATTTATTCCTGGCTGCTACAGAAGTGGCAGAAGCCGCCTCCAGGAAGCTCAAGTCCAAGTGAGGGTGAGTGGAAGGGCCTGATTGGCTCACTGAGGATGGGTGATGGGACTGGCAGACCGGGTCCTGAAGCCCCTGGTAGCCAGCTTAGGGACCACTGTCTCTGTCCCATGCTGTGCTGCTCTCCGTATTTCTGCCTCTTCCTCCCTCTCTGACAACTGACTTTTCTTCTCCTGGGTCCACATGGCAGTCCATCCAGGCCTGCCAAGTTTGCAAGTCCTAAGACTTAGCTATCCCAAAGAGCCTGACCTCTCCTTTCTGTTCCAGTCCAGAATCGGAGGGAAGAGCTCTGATGGATCCAGCCTGAGCACTTGCCCAGCCCGGGGCCAGTGGACCGTGGCTCAGGGTGGGCCATGTTGACTTACAAGATTTCTCACACCATAATCCTGTGACTGGAATGACGAGTGGGAATGTGAGTATGTGTGTGTGCGCGTGTGTTGGGAGTAGGGGATTAAGGAAAAGTTTTCAGAAGGAGAAGGCCTGCGAAGCCAAATAATAGGTGTTAGCTGCATAGCTTGCCAAGAGGAGGCCTTGGACGGTGGGGAAGGCATGGCCTGCCTAGAAAGATTATTCCAGTAGAGATGCGGAGGAAGAATGGAGGTGACAGAGAGGCCAGAAGAGGGGTGGTAAGGACCTGTGTTAGGATAACGGAGCGGGCAGGAGAAGCAGGGGACACGTGAGGACAGGAGTCCGTATGAGTCCTGTCTGGGGTGCCTGGAGGTAGAAATGAACCTGGAGTAGGACAACATTTCACATTCGGAGTCTCCCTGAATCCCTTCCTGCCTGCAGTGGCTTAAAAGGGGAAGGGATCTGAGATCAATTCTCATTGCCAGGAGGAAGCAGTTAGTATGATTTTGTTAGTGTCACAGAAGGATCCTGGGCCTGCCATTTTCACATTTGCCTTTGCCAAGAGGCTCAAGGAACATCTGAAAGCCTGGGCGAGCTTCTGCATCAGGGTTGGCAAACGGAGCCTGTATCATGAATATACAGTACAGTAGTAGTTGTAGTTGAACATAGCCCTGCCCATTCATCTATGGATTGTTTTGCCTGCAAATACGACCTGGCCCTTTACAGAGAAAAGTCTGTCAAACCCTGTTCCATGTCAGTTGACCCCAGCTCGGCTCCCATCACCGTCGTCACCAGCCCCAGAGCCCAGGGATTAGCCCTCTTCTTCCACAGGGTGGAACTCCAGCAGCTTTTATCCCCACTTTTAGTTCAAATGTGGGAGTCCTGGTTTACCTGAGTCTATCAGTCAGACCAGGCTCATGCCTGTAATCTCAGCACTTTGGGAAATCAAGGTAGCAGGATTGCCTGAACCATGGGGTTGGAGACCAGCCTGGGCAATGTAGCAAGATCCCATCTCTTAAAAAAAAACAAAAAGATAGTTTAGACCAAGGTAGATTAAGGTGTGATTTTTTTTTTTTTAAAGCCATTACTAGGTTATATCCCAGGAGGCCTGGTGAGACCTTGCACTCAGGTGAGACCTTCCCTGGCACTATCCACATCTGATGCTCTCATGTTCCTCAGAGAGTAGATGTCAAAGAATCCCCAGGAAAGCTGGGGCTGGTCATTAAGTTGCAGAGGGGAAGGGATGGCAGACTCTCAGAGAGGAAACTGTGACAACACAACTGTGAGGGGCTGACGAGAAGGGGGAGGGCAGCTGGAGACGTCAGGGTGACACCGGTCACCACTGCAGCTCAGCCAGCAAGGAAGGGGGAGCCTAATCAAGAAGGGCTCCTGAGGAGCACTGGAGGACAGAATGTGGGTTTGAAGGGTAGACGCTGGGGATAAGTCAAAGCTGGTGAAGCGTGTTAAAAACAAAAGCGAAGGTGCTTCAGGAGTGTGTCTAGGGAGAGAGAGACAATAACCTGGAGACCCACTGCTGGGTGCGAGTCTGACGCCAGCAGAAGACAGACCATCCAGTTTTCTTCCTGCCCCTTCCTGAAGGAGGATGTTCTTTGGAAAGGAGAAGAAAGAGCTACTCTTAACAGCATAGCTGCTATGTGCCAGGTGCAAATCAGGCATGAGGCATTCTGTTGTTATTTTAGAGTTTTTATTCAAAACATATGTACAGAAAAGAGCACAAATCCTAGGCATACACCTGGATGGTTTTCCTCAAACTGAACATGTAACAGGCACTGCCCCCTCAAGGATGGCTTCTAACACCACAGACTGGCTTGGCCTGTTTTTGAATTGCCTCCAAATGGAATCACCCAGTGTACTCACGTTTGTATCTGGCTTCTGACTCTGAACGTCCTGAGATCCACCCAGGTTGACACCCAGAGTGGAAGTCTGTTCTTCTTTGTTGCTGTGCTGTGTGATTATTCCACAGAGTGTATGTCTGTTCTCTTCTGATGACATTTGTGTGGTTTCCAATTTGGGACTACGTATCATGAATCGCTCTGCTCTGAGCTTCCTAGAATTGCATTTTCACAAACACGTTTGCGGGTCTGTGGGGTGTGCTTACAGAGTGTCGTTGGGTCGCAGGGTAGGTATATGTTTAGCTTTACTTGATACCGATTAAATGTAATCCTTAATCACATCTTCTGAACAGAGGGACCCAGGCTCAGCGAGGGGAAGTGACTCATCCAAGATACCCAGGTACTGGGGCTCCAAAATTGCTGCCCTTTCCTCCAGTAGGATCAGCCTTCGAAGAGGTCTTTAGCGGTGACCCCCAGGGCTCTACATTGTTAACCAACATCTCCAAACAATTGAAGAAACTTATCAAAGACACACAAGAAACCAGTCTGCACCTGCCTGAAGCTGGGAGGGGTGGGACAAGTCCTGGGAATTTGCAAAGTGTTGGGCAGATTTTACTTCAATAGACATCACCAGTCCCACCAGGTGGGGTCCAGATTGGCAAGACTGGCTGGGAACAGGTGGGGCCAGGGGCGGGAGAGAGGAGCGGACAACTGGTCTACTTTAAGGATGAAGCCCGCATGGATGCTGGGAGTGAACACAAGGGAGAGAAGAGGCGGGTTGATCTGGGACCTGGAGTACGGACACCAGAAAAGGACAAAAGGGCAGTAACGTGGGCAGAAGATTCTGGGCAGTGCAGTTGGCTAGTAGTTTCTAAGGGTGTCTAGCTACTAGGATATTTTTTCCTGTCTGGTGCTCTCCTGTCTGAGCAAGCTCTGTGGAACCTTCAAGTGTGCTAAGTGTGAGGACCAGGGTGGCGAATGGGCTTACGTGGTGCATGATTGGCCAGTGTATGTCAAGGTGGATAAATGTGGTGCACAGAGGAAGGGTGGTGTCCAAGTTCACACCCGCATAATCTCTTCTCTCTGAGTGTGGGTGGCACCTCTGACTTCTAACAGAGAATAGGCGGAGCTGATTAGCTTAACACACTCAGGCACACCTGCACACACATATAGACATATAAATGCACACACACACACACACACACACATGCATGGCTGGGTCTTGCTGGCCTGAACTAGAGACATTCCCCTTGCTGGCCCCGTGAAGTGGACATGCCAAGCAAGCCCACGGGGCAAGGAAGTTCCGGCGGCCTTCAACCAACAGCCAGCAAAGAGATGAGTTTGCCAATAATCTGAGTGAGTTTGGAAGATTTTTCACACGGTTGATTTTTCCAGGTGAAAATGCAACCCAGCCACCATCTTGACCCCCAGAAGCAGAGGAAGCAACCATACCTGGACTCCTGCTGCACAAAAACTGTGACATAATGAAGTGGTGTTGTTTTAAGCCACTGTGTTTGTGGCAATTCATCATACAGCCACAGAAAAACCAGTACAGTCGGGGCATATGTGGGCTTGCGCTCGGTGTGTGGTCGCCCTGGGGTTGTGTGTCAGTGGGCGCGTGTTTGGACAGCGTGTGTTTGGGGAATGTGTTTGTTGGAGCACGTGTCTGGGCGTGAGGAGGTTTGGAATGTGTGTGTGACAGTGTGTGCTGGAGAGGCCAAGGGGTGTGAATGGGTGTGCCAACACGCTGGTGTGTGTACCCGTCTGTGTGTGAGTGAGTGTGAGTGCACGCGAGCGTGAAGGGCCCCCGGCTCCCCTCCTCTTTTATTACTTCCTCTCTGGGTTTGATGTTGTGGGTGAATAAAATTTAAAGAGCTCTAAATTTTTTTTAAAAGAGCCCTAAAGGGAGCAGAGCTTTTCGTGCGTGAGTCATTACCAGGAACACCTGTGAACGGTTGCTTTTAATTGGGCCACAGCTGTCAGGTCTCGGAGCAGGAGGGATCAGTCCCTTGGCTTGTCCATCCGCAGCTCCTCCTGCTCTCGGATCCTTGGGCGGCAGCAGAGACCACAGGTAGGACGGCCTCTTTGGCCAGGTCAGGCTCAGGCCCTCGGTCCCGCAGGAGGCAGTGCGAAGGGCTCAGTGTCTCTAGGCAAGGAGCTGGGCCTGCAGCTCACCTGGGCTCTGGCTTTGTGGCTCATGCAGGTCTTGGGGCTCCCGTCCTCTGCTGCTGACTGCCCAGTACCAAGAATGGGCACTCCACCCACTGCTGCATGGGGGCTGCAAGGGAACATGCTCACACATGCAAGCTCCCAGCGAGCGACAGCAAAGGTCAGTGGAGCACTTAATGTGCACCTGGCACTTTCTAAGCGGGCTACACGTGCCATCTCATCGAGTCCTGCAAACACCCCATGAGGTGGGCACTGATAATCCCTATGTTACTGGTGAGGAAACTGAGGCACAGAGGGGTTAAGTCACTTGTCCAAAGTGTCACAGTTAATAATGCATAGTCACGGGTGCAGTAGCCTATATGAGCCCAGACTTGTACACACCTGCACCCCCATTATACCCCCAGATCCTCACCCTTCCCGATATTCATGCACATTTGACAGACAGCCCACCCTCACTATCAATGCCCATCTTGGCCCTCCCAGGTGCACAAACACAATTGCACGCACCAATGGTGCCCTCGAGCACACAGGTGTATCCACTGCCCACATGTAAGCACACACCAGCGGACTCACCATCACACACACACACCCCACGTCCCCCCAACAACTCACAGAACACACCCAGTCACTCAGCTGACCACAGGCACAGGGCACAGAGCACCCACAAACCCCGCACGGGCCCACAGTCTTACCTTGAAAGAGACAACGCCTCCTGCCAAGAGATCTGCAGCCCCCACAGATCTGCCCACATCCCCCGCAGACATGCACGCCCACGCAGATCTGCAGCCCCCCACAGAGCTGCTCACTGCCCTGAGGACAGGGAGTTTGCTTCCACAGGGTCCCACAGCATGCAGCCCACAGATGCTACCACGGGCCGGGCAAGCTGCGGCCTGGTCTGCCAAGGCTGGACAAGGAGGTGCCACTTGGGGCCCCTGGAGAAAGCTGAGCCTGGTCGACCATCCACACCAATCTGTCTGCTGTCCACGTTCATGCCCAGGAGTCGTGACTTCCCCGCTGTCATATACGTGATGCATAGCGTGACATGTCACCCTGGCACAGGCAGGCACCAGCCTGAATGCCTCCCCACCTCACCCCCCACCCCTGCCAAGAAATCACAACAGAAAGCCAGTAAGTGGGAGTAATGTCATTATACAGATGGCACACAACATGGCTTGCGGGCCTCCAAGGCCCTCACGATCCTGGGCTCACCCTTAACCTCAATATCTAAACACAGTGCCCAGCCCTGTCCCCTGAGGCCCTAGCCTCCCTCCTGCCTCTCGCCATGTTAGCCCTGCCCCTTCAGGCCAACTTCTTACTTTCCCTGGGGATGGAGTCACCTCAAGCCCATGTTGTACTCTGTTTCTTTGATGGCTCTGAGTCTTCCTGCCCAGCTCCCTCAGGCTGCTGGGCACAGCATGACACCCTGGCACGGCCTCCACCCCGAAGAACGACTGGCTCAAGCTGCTGAGTGTAACACACTTTGGTGGTTGAGGAAACAGCAAGGAACCCCCCAGCCAAGCAGGAAGCAACTTCACATGAAGCCAGAGCAAGGGGAACTCACCGACCGCGCCCCCTCTGGACCCTCCTCTTCATTGGTGCCCACGGGCAACTCTGAACTCCCTTTACAGTCTGGGCCATTGACTCTTTGCTGTCTGAATTTCTCCCCCGATCCTGCCCAGAGGCCAGGCCTGACCAAACAGTCCCACCAGGGAGTGTCCCCCAGGGAGGGCTCTGCACCCTCCCTAGCCAGCCAGTGCCCAGCGACCAGCTTCTTTCATAGAAGCAGCTTCTCCTCTCTCCACATCAGTCCAGTTGATGCTGTATGCCACACGGTGATCCCCACATAGTTAAATAAAGCTGACTCAAGTCACCCACCTGAGGCCACCCTGTGAGTTGGGGATGAAGTGGGACCTGCACACACACCCCTACCGAAGGGCTTGCGGGAAGGGCAAGGAAGTCTGCACAGAGCGAGAGACCATCTGAGTCTGGAGGAAAAGGAACTCTGAAAACCGAATCACAGACACTGCCATGGACGGAAGGGCTCGTCTCTCCCTCTCCCCCAATCCTCAGCGGCATTCGTCCATTCAACAAGCAATCAGGGGCTCCTCCTCTGCACCAGGAGGAGCCAAGAGCCCGGAAGCAGGGGGCAGTGAGAGCCCCGCGGTGAGGGATGGGGAGAAGGGGAGAAGCACCGTAGGTATGCAGGGGAAGGATCAGGGAAGGCTTCCGAGGGGAGGTGTCCCACCGAGAAAGGAGTCACGGTGCACCTGGAGGGTTTAGGCAAAGTGTGTGGCACCTGCCCTTAAAACCGCTTCTTCACACTCATGGTGCATCTTAGAAGGGTACAGGTGAAACCTACTAAATGCAGAATACAAATGTTTTTATACAATAAACGAGAAAATCCCATGAAGGTTATGTCGAACAGTTGGATGAAAATATTTCAGATTGTATATGAAGCCAGCACATTGTACCCCATGATTGCACCAATGTACACAGCTATGATTTAATAAAAAAATTAAAAAATAAAATTAATAAATAAATAAAAAACCTCTTCTTCCTCTACTGCCCAAGAAATCACATTAAAGGGCAAGTGAGTCGGAGACTCACAATTCTTGGCACAACTCCCCACACCTGTCGGTCTTCCCAGCTTCCCATTTCTGTGAAATGTGTTGTGAGGGTCATTCCTGATGCTGCCTTCTGCAGGGACAAGGCCTCCCTCCCTTCTCTCATTCTGCCCCAGAAAGGAAGAGCGACTTCTGACTGATGGATCTGGAAAGAATAAACGGAACTGGGTGCTTCCCTCTTGTCCCTGGGAGCAAGCTGCTTGCAGGGAGCAGAAATTCTCTGCTTCTTTACAACAGCCAGGGTTCCCTGGGCACTTACCAGGTTCCAGGTGACTTCTGGGGCTTAGCTGGCCCTACTCCTGGCCTTTATCAAGAACTGAGGTGATATTTGGCCTTGGTCAGGCTTGCCTTTATTGCTTAAATTGATCAGGACACAGGTGCCAAAGAGAATCATTTTTTCTTAGACTTTATCAAGGACCCCAACAACAGGCCTTGCCACTTGCCCGTCCCTTCCTTAAGAAACCCACCTGCTGCCTCCTCACCTCCACCCCCATGCACCCACCCCTGTCACTTCCACCTCAACCCTTTCCTAGGCTCTAATCCCTATTGGTCACCAAGCTCCCTGCCCTGCCCTCCCCTTTTTGGGAGGGGGACAGGAAGGTCGGCCCCCCCCCCCCCCCCGCACTCACCCTCCCCCAAGAAACTGCCACATTCTCTTTAGAGGGGAACATTCCTCATTCTCCCCTCCCCCCTTTTTCTCACTTTCTCTCTGGACAAGGAGTCTATTTTTATTTTATTTCATGGAATTTGTCTTTTGAAATAATTAGCCACCTTCTCGCAGCAATTTTTCTTCACCCAGGAAAGCAAAAAATCACATAACACATTGGAATATTTTTTAACACCCACTTTAAATGATGCAGTTGCTGTATTGTGATAAATATGTAGATGGGGGAAGCTGGGGTAATGTGTCCCTGGACCCAGAGCTGGGCTCCACCCATCCCAGTTCACCGGGCGGTGGGGGTGGGGGTAGCAGGTCCTGGCCCTTTCCTTTGCTAATCCCAGACCCTTCCCAGCTGAGTAGGAATAAGGACTCCAGTTTTACAAAGCACCAACTAAAGCTCAAAGTGGTCAGGGATCTTGCCCCAGGCAACTTGGCTGGAGAGAAGATGAATTCCTTTTTTTTTTTTTTTTTGAGACAGAGTCACTCTGTTGCTCAGGCTGGAGCACACTGTTGTGATCACAGCTCACAGCAACCTCTGACTCCTGGGCTCAAGCCATCCTCCTGCTTCACCCTCCCTGTAACTGGGACTACAGGAGGCCACCATCACACCTGGGTAACTTTTCTTTTTTTAATAGAGATGGGGTCTCTCTCAGGCTCAGGCTGCTCCTGAACTCCTGCACTCAAGCAATGCTCCCTCTTCAGCCTCCCAGAGTGCTGGGAGTACAGGCCTGAGCTACCTCATCCGGCTAGAACAAGACTTCTATGACTCCCGGATGACTATTACATATTTTTGTCTTTCTCTTCAAATGTCTAACTGTTTCCTCCTCCTCGTGCTCCGGTGATGGCCTCATGTTCTTATTTCACTGCAAGCTCAAGTGTTTGGCAACTGGCTGTCTGGGCAAAAAGCCCCTGATTTGTGACATTTGCTGATTTCCATGGTGTAAATATTCCCATCAGAGCCTATTTTAAGTTGCCAATGGTTTCATAACTAGCTCACATAAATCTTGAAAATGTAAACACCTGCTCTTCCAAGCCCATCTCCAGCAAACCATCATGCGGAAACTACCTACCCCAGACTCAAAACCTTCCCCCAGTAGCGTGTTCCCCTAGCTTTCCTGTCGTTAAGGCGACCTGCCCTGTTCCTTTGAGAGGTTGGTGCCTGCAGGGAATGCCCTATAGCCCTCCCCGCTCACCTAGCAAGGACTTGCTATCTGCAGTTATCTCCTCGCCTTTCTGAACCATCACTTTCTCCTTCCACTGGACTCATTCCATGTCATGCAAGCAGGCTGTAATGTCCCCTGCCTCCACCACCCCATCCACATACCTCTCTCCTCCTCTCCCCTTCCCTCCTCAGCCCAGCCTGGTCAGGCCCTCATCCCCACCACTGTGGTGGACACTCGGATCAAAGTTGCCAAGGGTGTCCCGGAACTGTGGCTTGAGTCTGCCACACCTGCCAAGGTGGCCTGCAAAGCCCCTGCCTACCCTACTAGCTGTCCCTTCCCCCCCCTCGTCAAGGTGAGCTCCTTTCTGCCTCTAGGCCTTGACCCCTGAGGTCCCCATCAGCCGGGACACTCTTGCCCCACATCAATGCCTCATCTCTTCTAGGTTTCTGCTTCAATGTCATTTCCCTGACCTCCTTCCCTCAGCACCGCCTGACACGTTACACTTTTGTTGATGAATTTGTTCCCTTGTGTATGGTGGAGTGTAAGCTCTGGGGGAGCAAGACCTTCCCACTGTGGTCACCAATGTGTTCCCAGTGCCCCAAATGGTGTCCAGCACGCATAGCAGGTGCTCAGCAAGCACCTGTTAGCAGAGGGGATGGGTGAATGCACGAATGAAGTGGTGCAGCTGAAATTCAGACCCAGATCCGTGTGAGTGCATAGCCCGTGTATCCCTCCCCGCCCCAAGGCCTTCTCTGGGGCTGTTTCCAAGTGCCAGTGGTCGTAGGGAGCCACTGTTATGATTTGTGGTCTTGTTAGCGTTTTCTTTTCCTTTTGTGCACCTAAACTTAGGGACCCATTTCACTCTTGCTTAAAATTTTTCACTGCGCTCCACATCTTTAGGAAAATCTAGACTCTTCAGCCCAGCATGCTGAGCCCACCATCTTTGGACCCCCACGTCCTTCTCTGGTCTTACCCTCTGCCCTTCACAGGAGCACCCACAGCCAGGGGGGCACTTGCACCTCCCCCGGCCAGGTCTGTCCTCCGCATCAGTCAGCCTGGGCTGCCATAACCAAGGACCACAGATCCATCTCCTCACTATCGTGGAGGCTGGAAGGCCAAGATCCAGGTGGCAGCAGGGTTGGTTTCTCCTGCGGGCCGTGAGGGCAGGCTCAGCTCCAGGCTTCTCTCCTTGCCCTGCAGAGGCTGACTTCCCCCGCATCTTCCCGTCACCCTCCCTCTGTGTGGGTTTGTGTCCGAGTTTCTTCTTCCTGAGGATAACAGTCAGACTGGATTAGGGCCTACCCTAGTAACTTTGCTTTACTTACTTACCTTTTTAGAGACTCTGTCTTCCAAAGTCACATTCTGAGGTATTACAGGTTAGTACTTTAACATAGGAACTTGGTGAGGTGGGGGGGACACAATTCAGCCTATGCCACTGGCCTGCCTAGCCCAGCTCCGTGTTACCCTCTCCCCGGCTCCCTTTCCAGGGGTTCTGATAATCCCTAGTGCCACCTTCCCCGTCTCCCTGGCCAAGCTGGGTGGGAAACGTCATTTTCGGTGTCTCTGTCACCCCTTCCCTTAGTCTAGGAGGTCCTTGAGTTCAGCAGACCGGCGAGGGGGCTGGGTCTCTCAGTGTGCCCAGCACCAGGCTGAGGAGAAGTGGAAGGACTGAAAAGAGGCAGGGAAGAGACAGACTGGCGAGGATGGATGAATTTCTTCCTGTTGCCAAAACGTCTCTGCTTCTTACTATCTCCTGAAACAAACACTCTGGGGTGGATGAAATGACAAACCGCCCAGAACTGTGACATCTTTCCTGCTCCCACGGCCAAGGGTGAGAGTCTCTTCTGGCTTTTTCTAGGGGAAACTCACTGTTTTGAGAACAGGAGGGCACTGAGGGCTGCTGGCTTTCACTCCAGCTGCATTAGCTGACTGACTGGCTACCCAGTTTGTGGCTCTCTCCACGACAAGCGTCCACTTCTCTCTGACAAACGGGCACCACAGCCCCTACTCCATTATGGGAAACGGATAAAACCCTCGGTGGCTATGGGCCTTGAAAACACTTCTGATGAGCTGGTTTGTGCTACTGTCGTAGAATTCTAAATGGTGACATGGAACTTATTTCCCTTGAGGACAGCATGTATTGCTGTTGAATAGTAGAACTTGCCTGATTTGTGTTGGGGCGGGCGGGTGTTTGTGAATTAGTGATAAGTCTGACATTGAAAAAAATTTATAACTTTCAAATTAATGACTTACCCTGTATTGTCGAGACATGGCTCCTTGGGAGAGTTGCTGTAGTGAACAGGTAAGAATCACTGGTGATTCAGCACTTACTGTAAATATGGGGGTACACATTGAGTGGTTCGAAAAGTACCGAAGACCTTTTCCTTTAAAAAGCCAATCATCCGGGATGGAGGGAAATGGCGTCGGGTGGTGGTGGCTGTAGCGCTTCGGAGAGGCTTCCTCCGCCTTTCCCTGGCCTGGAGCCGGAGTCCGAGGGGGCAGCTGGGGGGTCAGAACCCGAGGTTGGGGACAGCGACACTGAGGGGGAGGACATTTTCACCGGCGCCGCTGCAGCA
>CAUYRH010028709.1:0-14918 GCA_963574655.1 Perodicticus potto | reverse complement strand
TGGCATCATAGCTCACAGCAACCTCCAATTCCTGGGCTCAAGCGAGTCTCCTGCCTCCGCCTCCCAAGTAGCTGGGACTACAGGCGCCCGCCACAACGCCCGGCCATTTTTTGGTTGCAGCCATCGTTGTTTGGTGGGCCCGGGCTGGATTCGAACCCGCCAGCTCAGGGGTACATGGCTGGCGCCTTAGCCTGTTGAGCCACAGGCGCCGAGCCTCAGCATTCACTATTAAATCTCAGAGTCTATTCCAAGGCATCAGAACCACACAGGTGAGTGCTTATTACATACTGATTCCCAGGCCCCACTCCAGATCTACTGAATTTGAACCTCTAGAGGGCCCAGCCCTGGAATCAGTATTTTGATGAGCACCCAGATATTTCCATAGGTGAGACAAGCTGAGGACACAGCTCTGAGGAAGCTTGGGACCCTGCTTTGGCTTTGGCGGTGGTGAAGTATGGGGGCTGTGGGTCCCTCCGGATTCACAGTCTCACCTCCTGATCTCCAGGGTCAACAGCCCGTAGTTGTTGGTGATCCGGTACTTCCCAGCAGGAAAGAGGCGAGGATCAATTCGCATGTCATTTTTGTACCTGTGGAGATTCTGTGGTCAGTGACAGGCAGTGTGGTTCTAAGGCGGAGGGGGCGGGAGCCTCTCGGACTTGGATTCCAACCTCAGTTTTGTGTTACTTGCCTATCTGACCCACGGCAGCACTTTCACTGAACTGAACTGAATCTCAGTTGTCCTTCCTGTGAAATGGGAGTATAGCTCCAGCCTCATAGGGTTGCTGTGACAGTTGTGCTCTAAACACTACAGATGCTCAAGCATTTGTTCCCCTTTTGGGGGCAGAGAAGAGGGAGCAGTAGCTCCTCACCCTAGCAGGGCCACCCACAGGGGTACCCCAGGCCCAGCCCCAGCTTTTTCCTCTTCTCTGAGGGGGCTTGCAGGGAAGGTACCCCCAATCCCTACTTGCCTTGCCAACCCCTCAGAACGGCTGTTCTTTATTTTGGCTCTTGTTACAAACACCTGAGGAGCTTTTGAAAATTTCTATGTCAAGTTTTTGAACATAAGCCTTTGGGAATTTGCATCAGAAACTGCTAATTGTCCTCCAATAGCCATTCTTAGGGGGGATAGAATTTTCCCCTGGGCCACCCTATGTACGACATGTTTCTTTACCTCTCTTTCTGCCAAGTGTGGCCATATATATGAGCTAGGACTGGAGATAGCAAGTGAGGACAAGTGTCAAGTGGCTGCTCCTGTGACCACCCTTTGCCCCCTTTCTCATCATCCTCCCTCTGTCCTGCAGCAGGAACGGGGCTGTGATGGCTGCTGTCTCGCACCTACAGCCCAGTGATCTGGAGGAATCTGAGTCCCTGCTGACTCTGGGGAGCAGAATAGCCACAGCAGCCCTATGCTGACATTTAGGTGGAAGAAAAATAAGCTTCTGTCTTATTTAATCTGCTAAAACCCCACACACAATTCCTTGCCCAGGTTGCATCCCAGATCAATGAAATCAGAATTCTGGGGGCGGGACTCAGGCATCAGTATTTTTAAAATACCCTAATGTTTCTCAAGCACACCACCCTGCCCTGAATGTGGCAGGGTGTTTTTGTGAACTTGGGGTTCTTGTTCTGATGTGTGAACTAGACAGGGTTTGGCCTGGGTGTCTGGAAACCTAAGGAGTCGGGGCAGGGGAGTGAGCATCAGTAACAGGTAGGAGGCCTGGGTTCTTGATGCTGCTTGCTGTGTGACCTTGGGCCACTCAGTCTCCCTCTCTGGACCTCTAAGTCCTCAAGGCTGCCGAATGGATGGTCTCACATGGTGGATGCCCCAGCGGTGATAGCTGAGGTTGAAGAGGAGGCTTTGCTGAGAGAGGTGCCCAGTGATCTGGACTGTCAGTGCACTGCCTTCCTTGGACCTGGCCCTGCACACCCTGTTTGTCTCCATGGCAACCAAACAGCACCACACCCACATTCCACCACAACATCTTAAGCCTGGGCCCTCTTCCAAAAGAAGCCCAGCTAGGTCTCCACGGGGAGGGTGGTACCTATATTTCCAGCTGTCCCAGGAGCTGGGAGCCAGGTTCAGGACCCCCACCAGACACCTGTCACGAACCTTTCAGAAACCTCAGTCTGGCTAACTCTGTGTCTCCTGGGAAAAGCATCAGCGGCTGCTCTGGCCCAGCCTGGACAGCCGTAGACCTCAACCAACACTTCTGCCACTCTGTCTCTGGGTCTGTCTCCCGCCTACAGTCAGGCCACTGAAGGAGGCATGGTGTGGACGGGCCTATGTGGCTGCCTGGGACCAAACAACATTAACAGAGTTAACTGAGGCAGGAGCCCAGCCCAGGGCCCGGCTCAGCCTCATCACAGACTGCGATTTTTATTCTTTATCTAACTTTTTCCCTCACATATTTTGGTGTTAAAGTTTACTTTTTTAGTAGGACGTGGACTGAGAGATTGATTCTAAACGGGAAGACCCATTTCTGCGGTGAACATAGGCAGAGTGGGCCTTGCTTCACACCAGTCCTCCCTTGGGATGTGGTGGAAGCTTCTCCTCGTCTCTGACCCTGGAGAGGAGGACCGTGGGGGCCGGCGCCCTCCTTGCCTCTCTGGTGTCTCCAGGATTCCCTGGCTTGACTTTCGAGGTGCCCAGCTCTGGCCCCAGCCACCTTCCAGCACTCCCCGTCTTCTGCTCTGGTCTTTGCCTCTTTGTACCCCTGGCCAGGCCCCTGGCACGTCTCAGGCTTAGAGCTTTCTGGCTTGAGGAGTCCCTGCTTTCCTTCACACAGCGCCATGAACAGGGATGCTCCTCCCTGACCTCCCCCATGAAAGCAAACCCCTCTCCGGCCTTTCATGGCAAGTTCCGTTCTTTCTCAAGGACACTGATTCAAGTTAGGCCCATTGGAGAAATGCTCTGGGGGCGACTGAGTGCTTTGCATCGTGCCTCTCTCCAGGTTGTGTGTTCGAGTCTTCTCAGGGCCTCAGCATTCAGGAAGTGTTCAATAATTGCTGAGTGAACAGACTCCCTTGACAAGCCGGGGGAGCCGGGGAAGAGAAGAGAAAAGAAAGGAAGGGAAGGGAAGGGACCCTGATCTAGGGCTGGGTCTCCACCAGTGCCTGGACAGGACAGGTCCCATCCTGAGACAACGTGTGGCCCTGCCCTAGGGGATTGATGATGGAAAACCAGATCCCTGAAGCCAGGAGCACCGGTGCCACCCGAGCCACTCAGGCTGGAGGTGGGCCTAGCCGAGGCTCCCGCTGTGTGTCAGGAATGCTCATCTCCCTGTTGTGGCAACCTTGTTGGCAGGGGTGGAAACAAGTCCCCCTCCCGAGAGGCTTCCAAGAATCCCTTAGCCATGGGCCTCTGGGTCAGGGCCGGCCAGGACGTGGCTTCAGGGCCAGGACAGCTGAGGTGCTGACCTCCACTTAGCCTAGACAGGTGTTGCCAGCATCCTCCTACTGGGACCAACAATTTGCACCCAGGGACCCTCGGTTCCCACTGAATCCCAGCACCCAGCAAGGTGCTTGGCGTCCTTTTGGAGTAAACGCCAGCTGGCCATGACCAACCCGAGTGCCAGCTCCCTCATGAAGCCTTTCTCGACAGCTCCTGGCCAAAGTACCTTCTATTTCTCTGACTTTGGAAGCATTATGGTGCTTGAAGAAAAATGACAACTGTAATGATCCCCTTCCTACTCTCCAAGGTGGTTCAGGGACTTCATGGGCTAGAGGCAGGAGACCTGAGTTTGAATCATGGCTCACACTGACTGTGTGACCTTAGGTAAGTCACACTACCTCTCTGAGCCTTGATAGCCTTGCCTCTGAAATGGGGGTAATAAATCGTCCCTTCCTCATGAGTGGCCTTGATGTTCAACCACAGTGAGATGCTGGGTCAGCGCGAAGTGGGCCTCGGTGTAAGATGCCGCTGCTTTCCCTCGTGTTCTTGGCTGTTTGTGAGCTTTCTTCTCCTCTATCAGGCCACGGTCTGTTCACTCTCAGGATCTGGTCCTATACCATCTCCTCTGAGACGCCTTCCTGGATCCTTCTGGCCAAGGCAGCCACTTCCTCCTGTCACCCCCACTGTTTTGATCTCCCATGTCTCCTATAAGGCTGTTGTTTCTCTTCTGGACTGAGAGTTCCCTGAGGGTAAGATGTCTGGTTCATTTGTGCAGCCCAATATCAGGCTGTGGGACAGATGATACTCTTGGGAAATATTTGCTAAAACCCCTTCCTCTCACTTCAAGGTGCCTGGTAATGGTCTTGGACCCAGAGGGAACTCAGGAAATAGTGGCTCAGCTGTGGAAATGGCACGTCTGCCTCCTCCTGGGGTAAAACTCAGAACTAGGATGTGACTCGGCCTGTGCAGGGGCCCGTGTCCTTCCCCTCCTCTCCCCCCTCGCAAAGCCTGCCCCCCAGCCCTGCCTCTGGGGTTCTGCTATGGCTGCGCTTCCAGGAATGGCATCTCCTGCTTTCCTGACACTTTTCAAGTTCTGAGGGCTTCCATGTTGTCAAGGCATTACATCCTCACTGCATGTAGGTTGGACAGGAGGTCTTCAACCCATTTTACAGAATAGGAAACTGAGACAGGACAAGCCCAGTTAAGAGCCATGGCTGAGACTGCACACTGAGTTAGGAGAGGGAAAACCAGGCCTGGAGCACAGCACTCCCGCTCCAGGCCTGAGCTCCTTCTGGCTGCAGGCCCTGGCCTCCCCACCTTCTCCCCTGCTCCTGGCCCCTGCCCTGCCTCCCACCATCATCCCCCAGCCCTGGAGACACCCAGTTCAGAGCAGCTGCTTCCTCATGCCACCAGAGTCTTATTTTATGAGGGCTGGCTCCTCAGGGGCCCAGAATTCCAGCCCCAGGCTGGCTAGTGAACAGCTAAGAATAACTCAGGCCTCAGTCTCTGGCAGCTGCTGCCCTATTTGAGGAGTGGACAGAGCTCAGGGTCCGTGGGTCCGTGGGTTTGCTAAGGCCACAAGAACTCATGCTATAAGGAACTTGCACTCACATGACCCCAGAGACCCCAAGCATGGAATCAGGGTGAGGACCACTCTTGCACCCCAGTGGCTTACCAGGTGACCTGGGGTGGTGGCGAGGCATAGACGGTGCAGGTCAGCAGGACATTGGCGTGCTCCCAGACAGCGTGGGAGCGCAGAGGTATCCAGAACCATGGCCCCCGGCCTGAGCACAGCTCCCTTAGCTCCTTGGCCTCCTGGACCTTCTCCTCCATCTGGAGGCGGGAGAGTGTGTGACTCTGATGCTCTAGGGACCACCTCTCCTCCATCTCAGCCATTGCCTCCCCCCAGACACCCAGACTCCAGAGGCAGCATCCTCCGCAGCACCAGCTGAGGCCGGTGGGCCGGTGGGGAGGGCGTGGGCCTGGGATCAAGGCCTGACCCTTCTGCTCTCCAGCTGTGAGACCCTAGGCAGGTCCTCAGTATTCTTATCTGTGGCATGGGATGATGATAATCTCTACCCACCCACTGTGGGTCGTAGTCAACGTGGGCACTGAGAAAGCCCACACAAGTGTGATCTGGGGAAGGTGCCAAGAGCGGCTCAGATCTCCGACATAGGCCAGGGCTCTTTTGTGTTCTCAGCACTGGCAGTCACCTTACAAACCCAATCTCACATAAATCCCACCTCGGGACTGAGGCTCAGGAACGGTGACTCGATTGCCCCTGGTCACATAACTGGCAGGTGGAGGCACAGGTTCAAACCCAGAGCTCAGCCTCTGTCCTGGCCCGGGGGCTCCCCAGGGCCCCTCACCCGCCGTCTCAGTGCCTTCCGGTCACGCCTCTGGCGCAGCATCCGGTGTGTCCGCAGGTAAGCAATCTCAGTCTTTTCCCAGTCATTGCCGAAGCCTACCCGCCTCTGCCCGCGCTCCTCCAGCTCCACGGTGGAGGTCTGGCGTCTCAGCTGGGCTTCCCTGCGGGGTCAGAGTCCACCGGGGCTGAGGCAGGGCCAGGGGGCCTGGGGCGGCCTGGTGAGTTCCCTCCTCACACCCAGCAATGCCAGAGGCACAGGAAGCTTTTTGAGGACAAATGCAACTTTGTACCCTTTTTTGTCTCCAAAACTCCCTGAGAGCGCCCTTGCTTATAGTCAGTGTGCAAGAAACACCTGCCTATCATACAGTTTGTGATGCTCTTTCAAAAACCTTTGGGCAGCTAGGTGCAGTGGCTTATGCCCAAAATCCTAACACTCTGGGAGGCTGAGGTGAGATCACTTGAGCTCAGGAGTTCGAGACCAGCCTGAGCAAAAGTGAGAACTCCATCTCTATTACAGATAGAAAATATTAACCAGGTGTTGTGGCAGGCACCAGCTACTCAGAAGGCTGAGGCAGGAGGATGGCTTGAGTCCAGGTGTTTGAGGTTGCTGTGAGCTGGACTGATAGCATGGCAACAGCGCGAGACTTCATGTCTCAAAAAACAAAACAAAACAAAAACAAAACCCCAAAACAAACAAATAAAAGACTGTGACTTTTTTTCACTAAGGCCAAGCGGGCGGCCAGGACCATGACTTAGGCCTTTCAGCCCAAGCTAGACCCCATTGCTCGACACTATCATGTTCAGGGGCCTTCCAGGCTCTGGGCTCCTGTGTGAAACTGGGGCTGGTTCACTCGCTCCTTCCCTCCCATTCCCAGCCCTTCCCTGGTGAAGCCCCCCCACCCTCTCCCTTGGGGATAGTCCCTCACTGCAGTGTGGACCTTCTAGAGAGCCACGTGTGGGCCGTGCAGGCAGACAGCCCAGGGCTTACACTTCTGTTGACAGCCCCATTCTAGATATGTAATTTTCTTATTATTTATTTATTTATTATTATTATTTTTAGATATGTAATTTTGGACTGGTTCTCTAAGCTCAGGGTGGGGGCCCAGCAGGAAGTGAGGGGACTGGACAGGATGGCTCCCTCTCAGGCACGGTTCCCTGGGAGGGCCCCCTAACTTACCAAGACAACTCGGAGGAGGCTGTCAGAGCCAGGGCTGCGGCGAGGGCGTAGTCGGCGGCGGTGAACTGGTACTCTTCCTCACTGTGTCCGGGAGGGGCGAGTTAATGGCTCCTGCGGGGTGAGCTGGGGGCTCCCGGAGGTGAGGGCTGCATCCACCCACCTCAACCTCAGGGTGCGCGCAGGCGGGGCCGGACCATCACCCTTAGGGTTTCCAGAGGGAAAGGCTATTCCTCCCCTCCTAGCAGGGGCCTCCGGAGGGCAGGGCTGTGTCTGCCTCCTCCACTGGGGCCTCGCGCTCCCACCTGGTCCGGAAAGTCCGCCTGCGCACCGCGGAGCCCATGTGCAGGCTGTGCTGCCGCTGCTCCTTCTGCTCCTCCTCCTGCCGGTGTTCCAGCCTGTGGACCTCCATGGCCTGGCGGGGCTGAGGGTCCCCCACGCTTCCGGGGGTATGGGGCAGAGTCATGGCTACAAGAGCAACCACCTGTCAAGGTCAAGGTCCATGGTCATTCCAGCAGGTACCTGCCCATCCTTTCCTGTGCTGTCTTCCCAACATCTCGGGGAGGCTAGCGGGCCTTGGGGTTCTGTCTTGAGTGGGCAGACAGGGGCTGAAGCCTGAGAAGGAGAGGGACCTGCCCAAGGTGACACAGACAGGCTTCGGGCTCTGAGCCTGGCTTCTCCCCGACCGCATGGACCCCCTGCCAGCTAAGTGAGCAGCACCCCACGTAGGGGAGCAGCCCCTGGCTTCCAGATGCTTCTAGCTGTACACCTGCCCTTGGCTGACTGCAGGATCTGGGGCAAGCCTTTCTGTTCTTGGGGCCTCAGCTTCCCTCCCAGGCAGGGAGTGAAATTGTGACATCCATGGCTGTGTCTGTGGCTCAAAATGGACAAGTATCCTCCCTGTTCCCACACAGTCCTCACTCAGTCCTACTATGCTGGTTCCTCTCCTGGAGCACCCTTCCCCTCCCCTGGGAGAGCTTAACTCCAGCCATGCTTCAAAGGCCAAGCTGACAATGCTCCACTTAGCACAGTGGGTAATCATGGAGACCTGGGCCCAGCTCAGCAGGTGTGATCCCTGCTCCTGTGACCTTGGGCAGGACTCTATGACTTGGTTTTCTCATCTGTAAAATGGACCTACAAACCAACAACTACCAAAGTAGTTGTAAAGGTTAGATGGGTGCCTAACACTTACTAAGTACTATGTAAGTGTCCGAAGTTAGCGTTATTTTTCTAAGAAGCCCTGCTGAAAAACTATAGGCCATCTAGAACTCTCCCTACTCTAGTCCTTTTTGTACTTTTAATCCATACTGCACAGTTGAGCTCTGATTCAGAAAATGCCTCCTCATCCAGTTTAATTACTTTGCATCTGTGCATCTTGACTCTTCAACAGTGTTGTATGTGAATTAAAAGTAACAATAGTGAGCACCTCCTGTGTGCTAGGCCCCACCCTAGGAGTTTTCACACACATTATCCACAGTCCCTGCAATAACTCAAATGACAACAGCCCTGTTATTACCTCATTTTGCTGACAAGGGGGTTAGCACTTGCCTACGGTCGCTGGCTAGTTGGTGGTGGGGCCATGACTGCCAGGCCCCTGGGCCTCCTGCCCTCTGCATCTCAGGTCTGCTCAAGCCCAGGCCTGGGCTGGGGCTGAGGACACAGTGGACCATAAACCCTGCTTCTCCTAAGTGGATCACAACACGTAGATCCTCCTTTGTATTCCTGAGGCTCAGGTGTATGCCCCAGATGGTGCTCAGCTGGGTCAAATGGATCTGGAGGAGGCTCATGGATACGGAGAGACAAGGGAGGTGGTTTGGGGTTTTAGCGCTCAGCTCTTCCTCAGATCTGGGCTTTGGTGTTTGCTGTGAATCTGGGGCCCTGCTGACACTTGGTGGAATCCCTGGGGTGGCTTTCACACCTTGTCCAGGTGGGAATCCTGGTCAGCTCTGACCTAGGAGGGTCCCTGTCCAGGCTTGGGAGGGGAACAGAAGAGGAGACCACCACTGCCCACCTGTCCTGTCAGCTCTGTCTGGCCCTACCTTCCTGCAGGGGCCTGCTGCAGGTGTCGGTGTGTGTATGTGTGTGGGTATGTATAGACTGTCCTCTGAACTTGGGTGTGAACACAGCACCTTGGTGACCATTTATCTAGGTCTGTGATGTGGAATCTGAGCCCACTGGCCATCAGAGATCCCTCGGCCTGGAAGGGGCCTTCTGGGGAGTGTTGTGGGGCTCAGCTGCTGAGGGCCGGCCTTACTGGGCATTTACTCTTTCCAGTTCCTAAAAGTTTGCTGCCTTTGGGCATCCACAGCCGAGGGAACCAGGAAAGAGGGTGGATTACCACAATGTTAGCTGGGACCAAGGGCTGCCCCTAAAGCTCCCTTGGCTCCTGCCCTCAGCCTCAGCTGAACATAATGGCACAGCCACCCTCTTCGGCCTCATATATAGGCCCTCCCAATGGAAGAAGTCCTCTCCGTGCCCAGAGAAGTGGCCAGCCCTGCTCATTTTGCCCTTCACCCTCATAGCCTGGGAGAAGAGCTGCTAGGCACTGCCCTAGACAGAACAAGGTCCCCTCGTACCTCCAGTTTTCCTGGGACAATGTGGCCCTGGTCCCAGCAGCCTAGAGTTAACATTCCCTGGCGCCAGCCCCTGGCTCCCTTCCCCTGGGCGCTCTGTTCCTGATTAGCAGGGTGACCAGCGCTGGCGCACATCCCTGACCTCAGGGCCTCAGGCAACCAGGCTTTTGGCTTTAGCGGGTGAGGCACGGATTCTTTTTAAAGCACTGACTGATGCTCAGGATTATGCAGGGACAAGTTTGCAACCTCTTTGCCTTTCCCTACAGGACCAGGGTTCCCTCTTCCCAGAACACTCTGTGTGTCAGCCCTGGAGGGTTCAGCAGGGTGTGGGCCTGGAGGGGAAACCACCACCTTTGCCCTTTCCTGGGCGTGCAAAAGCCTGGGTCAGACACTTGTGGTCATCCAACCACCTTGGCTTTCCACCCAGGCCTCAATCTGCTTCCCAGCCCTCCAACAGGCATCCCTAGGAGGTCTCTCCCCTTCCCCAAGAGGGGAAGAGAAATGCATGCAGGTTTTTCAAGAACCCCCTGGGGACTGATGGCAGAGGCTGCATTGGGTAGGAAAGAGCAGAGACAGGGTCTGTACCAGCTGGAACATGCTTTTAGCTGGTGGCTCCACCAGCTTCTCAGAGGCTCTAGTTCTGAGCTGGCCTCTGATCAGCCCGGGCACTGGCTGAGATCCTTTCCGGCTCTAAGACTTGGGATCTGAGGGCTTGCTCCCTTCCCCGCCTGTGGGGTCGGCCAAGCAGAACTCAGCCAGCACTGTTGTAAGTTTGGGGGCCTTGCCAGCTCACTCTGGTCCCTGCCGGTTGCTGCTTCATTACAGGAAGGAATCCAGTTCCCAGGGTGGCCGCGTGTGTGTACGCACGTGTGCAGCTTTCAATAAGACAGAAAACTCAGCTCTTGGGAGACCCAGGGCCACTCAGAGCAGTGGGATGGGGCAGGGATTTCTGAGATTCTCTCCCCTATTTTAACTTTGAGGGGGCCCTTTCCCAATACACACACACACACACACACACACACACACACACACGCGCGAATCACTGCCCAGTGGAAAGCTGAGGGTCTCATTTTCTGGAGCTGTATCTGCCCGCCCTGGTCCCTGGAGGTGACTCACAGAAGCAGCTTGCCCACTTAGGAGTCTCTGGGGAGAAGATTCCAGGGGGCGAGAGGGTCCTTGGTCTCTTCTTGTCCTTGGCTCAGCAGGAGAAAAATGTGATCCTGGAGCCTGCACCGTCTTAAATATAGCAGCACTGTGACAGTACGATGACAATGGAAGAGAACTATGGTGTGGGGCGGAGGGGGCAGGGACAGCTCCTTCCTGCCAGCACTATTGGATGGCAGCAACAGGTGGAGCTGGCCCCCACCCCGCCCCTGTGCCTGCTCCTCCCCTCAGTGATGCCTTCAGCCTGACTGCCCCTGTCACAGTGGAAGGGACGGCTCAAGCCTGTTAGGTGGGTTAGTGTGGTTCCCAGCTGTTGGGAGTTCAGATCAATTCTCCTCCTGGCTGCGCTGGGTGCCCTGGGGAAAGCACTCAGCCTCTCCAATCTGATTCCCCTTCTAAAAAATGGAGACCTCAAGACTGGACGCCCGAATATCATGAAGATGAAATGTGACCTAAAAATTAGTCTTCGGTGCTACTAAATTATCACTGGGAAAATGGGAAGGCGTGGCTTTTGGTGTCTACCACCAGTTACTCACATAGCCCCTACCCTGTCCTCTGTCACGTGTGGGCGAGGATTTGGGGTCCCCAGGCGGCCAGAGAGGCCACTGCATCTCCCTCTTCCCACCCTTCCTCCTGAGCCCATCTCCCTCAGTCTCCATCCCATCTCACTCAGACCCACCTGCACCAGGCCTGGTGCACACAGGGACGCAGAAGGAGGCCTCCTTAATCTAAAGGGGACAATGGGCAGTCACGCCTGGGGTGACCAGGAATGTGCCAGTCCAGGTCTCAGGATGGAATAGCTTGGGGAAAGTGGTGACAGGGCGCACGGTCCAGAGAGCATAGCTGCCTTCCCTGGCCTCTTCTTGTGACCACAGGTGGCCACCAACATGTGCCTGTCACTCTTCCTAGAACCTTGGGGGACTACTCACTGGAGAGACAGAGAGAGAGAGAGAGAGAGAGAGATATTGCACTCATATGCTAGTGAGCTCTTCAGCCAAAGTCTTAATCTCCTGCCCTGTTTGCAACCCCTTCCTAAGCCTCCTGCTTCTCTACTCTTCCTCCCCGCCCACAGTGTTGATAGCATCTTTGGGGGGAGGGCATTTGGCTTTTCTCTTCCATCTTTCATTGACCCAACCTAAGAAGGGCTTTTCAAGACTCCTATCCATATTGCTTCAAGGGGTGAATGTGAATCAGTACTTACAGGAAAGAAGGATTTGAACTTCCAATCCAGCAGAACACAGCCATTTAAACAGGTCCACTAGACCCCTCCCGAAAGGTGGTCTGTCAGGATGAACAAAGGAGCCCTGGGCGGGCAGGGTGCATCCCAATCTGGCCCCACTACTTATGAGTTGCACGAGCTCAGGTAAGTCACGTAATCATTCTAGTTTTATTATTTGTACGGTGAAAGACAATAATTCCTGCCTTACAGTCTGATTGAAAAGACTCAGTTAAGAAATCTGAAGCCTCCAGCACAGTGCCTGGTAGCCAGGTCAGCATTTGCTAAATGGAAGCTGTACTAATAACTCCACAACTCTAGGAATGCTGATGGCTTTCTCTTACCCCAGCCCTCTGGGGGTGAGATTCCTACGTATTCCTTTGCTGACTGATGGTCTCCAACATCACTTGGACCTTTGTAAATACCCTCAGGTCCTGAGGCTGAGCAGAGATTAGATGATTTAGAGACAAATCATCTAATTTAAACAAATCTTGGTTTAATCCAAACCTCTGGTACCTCTACTCACTAACAGGGGAAACTTGGCCTCCTTTCTGGGCCTTAGTTTCTTTATCTATAAATTGGGGATAAGTTTCAAGACAGCAGGGAAATTACCTGCTTATCTAACTGGTATCCCTAGCCCCAAGAACAGTGCCTGACATACAACTGGGGCCTCAATTTGTGTTTGTTTAAATATGAATGATGAATGAATACGGTATTACTCCATCTGGGCTAAGGTAATTTATAAATAATAGAAATTTATTTCTCACAGTTCTGGAGGCTGAGAAGTCCAAGATCAAGGCCCTAGCAGACTCAGTGCATGGTGAAGGCTCACTCCCTACCTCACAGATGGTGCCTCTTGCTGAGTCTTCACATGGCAGAATGGCAGAAGGGTTGGAAAGGGTTAGAGTGCTCTCTCCAATCTCTCTTTTTTTTTCTGAGACAGAGTCTCATTCTGTCACCCTTGGTAGAGTGCTGTGGTGTCACAGCTCACAGCAAACTCAAACTCTTGGGCTTAAGTGATTCCCTTGGCTCAGCCTCCCAGGTAGCTGGGACTATAGGCACCCTGCACGATGCCCGGCTATTTTTTTGGTTGCAGTTGTCATTGTTCTTTAGCAGACCCAGGCTGGGTTCGAACCTGCCAGCCTCGGTGTATGTGGCCAGTGCCCTACTCCTTGAGCTATGGGTTCCAAGCCTCCAATCTCCTTTTTTTTTTTTTTTGAGGCAGAGTCTCGAGCTGTCATCCTTGGTGAGTGCTGTGGTGTCACAGCTCACAGCAACCTCAAACTCTTGGACTTAAGCAATTTTCTTGCCTCAGCCTCCCAAGTAGCTGGGACTATAGCTGGCCGCCACAGCACCTGGCTAGTTTTGGTTACAGTTGTCATTGTTGCTTAGCAGGCCCGGGTTGGGTTCGAACCCGCCACCCTAGATGTATGTGGCTAGCGCCCTGCTGACTGAGCTATAGGCACTGCCAGCCTCCAATCTGTCTCTCTCTCTCTCTCTCTTTTTTTTAGAGACAGAGTCTCACTTTATTGCCCTTGGTAGAGTGCTATGGCATCACAGCTCACAGCAACCTCCAACTCCTGGGCTTAGGCGATTCTCTTGCCTCAGCCTCCCGAGTAGCTGGGACTACAGGTGCCCGCCAGAAAGCCTGGCTATTTTTTTGTTGCAGTTTGGCCAGAGCTGGGTTTGAACCCGCCACCCTTGGTATATGGGTCTGGCGCCTATCCACTGAGCCACAGGAGTGGCCCTCCAATCTGTTTTATAAGGACATTGATTCCATTTTTGAGGGTAGAGCCCTCATAACCTAATCACCTCCTGAATGTCCTACCTCTTAATATGGTTGCATTAAGTTTCAACTTTGAAACATCACCATTCAGACCCTAGCAAATACCTATCTTGTAGAATGGTTGTGAGACTCAAATGAGGTTAAATATGTAAAATGCCTGGTATAGCACCTGGCTCATATTTCCTTCTTTCTCCCCATTCCTTCTCTTCTTTTCTCTTTCATTCTCTTCCCTGGTCTTATGACTATTAATAAGGACAAACTGACATTACTTTGAACCATGTGTCCTCTAATAACTATTTTGAACATCTGCACTATTTTTTTCAGACAGCAACCAAACTGCCCTTGGATGGTGGTGCCACCTGGTGGCTAAAGTGGAGAACTGTCTGGATCAGTGCTCTTTCCCAGTTACCCCCCCTTCTCCTTGGTGGCAGAGACAGTGCTGTTCTGAGGGCACCATGCCCTTCCCCCAATACTCTTGTACTCCCATTAATTCCAGCTACTTATCTTCTCATAAGTACTGGTCACAAGCTTTGGTGGTGTTGTCAGGCCATATAGTCTCCTTGTCTGGGATGACACTCAGACTTTGGGGGGGTCACCAAGAATCTCCCCCTCTGAGAAGCTCCTCTATTCTCTGGCAGAAACTCAGGCAAACCCTTGTTCCTAGAGTCAGAGGCTTGAAAGGTCAGGGGTTCGAAGGTATCACAGCATCCAAGAGACATCACAGCATCCAAGGGGCATCCCCATCACATAACTCTGGGGAGCTTATTTGAGGCTGTGGGCAGGGAAAATTGGTGTAAGGGTAGTTGTAGGAGATGCTGAGAGCCGGATGGGCTCTGAGCGAGATGTTTTGCAGCTTGCACGTGGACCCTCAGGTAACTCATCCATAGGTGTTAAAGCTTAAACATCCTTTGGAGTCTCCCGAGCCTGTGGCAATCTTTAAGTACACAGTCATTGTCTAATACTCCCCTCACCTGTCCTGTACCCTCTCAATAAATAGCTACTGCGGAGGTTGCTCAGGGCTACCCGGCACTTACGGTTAGCCCCCTCTGCCTCTTGTAAGCTTGTACTTCTATCAGTGTCACACCTATTTCCTTCCTGCAGTGATGGGTTCCCAACAGGTAGTGTTCCCTTAATTTGCCTGAGAGGAATCACTAAAGTAGTTTAATAAAGATCCAGACGCCCCCAGGAACTGTGGATTTAGGAGGTCTTGGATGGGCGTGGGGAAGCTGCATTTTAGGAATCTCCC
>CAUYRH010028708.1:0-11510 GCA_963574655.1 Perodicticus potto | reverse complement strand
TTTTTTTTTTTTTTTTTGGTTGCAGCCGTCATTGTTGTTTGGCGGGCCGGGGCTGGATTCGAACCCGCCAGCTCAGGTGTACGTGGCTGGCGCCTTAGCCCATTGAGCCACAGGTGCCGAGCCAACTTTCTAGTTTTTAAGACCAAATAATCCTTTTGTGTGTGCAACAGATGATGGACCAAGGAACCATGAAATAATTACAAAATACAGCTTTTGTGGCCTCACGAAAACTTGAAGATTCACATAAGTTTGAAGATTAATCTTTTGAGACTACTTTTAAAATGTGTATTACATAATCCTTAGCGTAATACTAGATGAAAAGAAGGATCACATGTTCTTTACAGAATGTAGTGACCTGGGTGTTTTACAGGATTGCAAACTGTGCGATGCAAATAGCTTTCTGAAACAAAAGGGCAAAACTCTTTCTGTTGACTGTATCTTCTAGACACAAAGGTAAGCCAGATACACACCAAACACATGACCTAGAACTATCTGTATTTAATGGAATGGAGGGAGCACTGGAAAGAGATCTAAATTTGAAGCTTAAAACTAGAGTTTTATGCCTGATTCTCAGTTGTGTGATTCTAGGGGAAAAGTCCAAATTAGTTTAATTTCCAATTAGTTTATTCACCTGGAAGAAGTTTGCACCTTGATATAAAAATCAAAAGAAATAATGCATTTGAAAATACTGTGTAAAGGAGGTTGAGACTTTTGGTTCCAGAAATATGACTAAGTAGTCAGTTAGCTTCAAACCTTCCTGCCATAAACATACAGAGCAGCTATTTAAATAATACAAAAATCCTAAAGGCTGCGTGAACTAACAAGTAGGGGAAATCAACTAGAAACAAAAAAACAAAAACAAAAAAAAAAAAAAAACCAAAAGGCAACTGAAAACTAGGGGCATGAAAGCTAATCTGTGATTGTCCTGATGCTGATGGGGAATGTTGCTTTTTGGTTTTGGTAATCCAGGCCTTGTATCTGATGTCTTTGCAAGGACAAGATGCTTTGGGCCTGTATGAGGTAGGGAGCTGGAGCCAAGATCCTAGGGATTCTTGATTTACACATGAAAATAAAGTATCTAAATAAAAGGACAGACTAAAAATATAATTAAGGATATTAAAAGTTTTAAAATCTTCCCACCAGTACAGGGAGAAAAGAAAGCTTACCCGCCTTGATCTGAATTCTGGGTAAAGGAAAAATAAAAATTTCCTGAGGTTTTGTAAGTAAGGACTAATATCACAGGTCAAGAAACTAACATATAAACTGTCATTGGGTCAATAACACTTTTGTGCCAGGGCAAATTAAAAGCAAAACCTCTCTGGATGAGGGTAACTTTAGTCCAGGCCACATAAGGTTCCCATGGATAAATCTCTATTCCAGTTTAGCTCATAACCTAAGACTTTAAGAAACTGGATAATATGACAGGGATGAGGTTAAATGTAGAAGTAATTAAAGTCCTAAGAGAACAAGGTACTATAAAAAAAGAACAGGGAGATCTGAATAAGATAAAAGTTGAAAAAAATGCAAAATACCAGCAAATAAAACCAAAAGCTCCAACAGGTTAAATAGTAGAATAATCATAGCTGAAGAATGAGTTAGTGAATTAAAAAAAGAAAACTGTGGAACTGATCTAGAAAAGAGAAATAAAGATATGAAATATGAGAGAAAGGTTAAGACATATCAAGAATATTCAACAAATGTCTAAAAAGGCTTCTTCTAGAAAGAAGGAGAGAGCATAGAAAAGGCTATGTTCAGAGAATTTTCCAGAACTGATGAAAACCACAAATTCTCAATTTTAACAAATGTAACATACATCAAACATAATTTATTAAAAAAAAAAAATCTACTTACCCCAGACACTTTGTAGTATCATGTAAAATACAGACCTTCAATAGGGTAACCACATAATTTATTTTCCAAAGTGGGACACTTTTGTATGAGAAAAACACTAAACTAGATGGAACTGCAATGCATGAGGACTATTCCAGACTGTACATCCCAGTCAAGACATGTAGTCATTCTACTAAAGAAAAAACAAAACAAAACAAAACAACAAACCAGTGACAGCAGGCTTACCGACAACAAAAGACAGAAGATAAAAGAAGAAACTCTTCAATGGGCAGGAGAAAATGACAGTACTTTCTGTATTTCTATATCCAGCTACACTATCTTCCAAAAGTAAGAGCTAAGTAAAAACATTTTCAGATAAAAGCAGACTGAGTTTCTCATTCTAAGATCCTTGCTGAGACACATAAGAAAGAAGGAAATTCATTCCACAAGGATAGTACAGAGATGAAAAAAGTAACAATCATATGAACAGTACTGTCAATTAATTAGAAAACTTTGATATTACAACCTATCACAAATGGCTCAAGAGAGAAAAGAAAACCCAAACAGACCTACTGCCTTAACTCTAAAAATATTGGGCTAGATGGTTTTGTGATAAATGCTACCATATATTTAAGTACTAATAACAATCTTAACTAAAATTGTTCCAGAAGAAATAAAGAAAAGAAAAAAAAGGAAAGGTCATCACCTGAATCTGAGGCTAGATTATAGGCCAATTTTCACTCGTTAACAGTTACAAAAATTCTAAATAAAATCTTAGCAATTCAAATCTAATGAGATAAACTTGACAAGCTGATAATAAAATTCATATGGAAGTGAATAGGGCCGGGAATAAGGGAGACCATTTTGAATAGAAGGTTGGGAGCACTTATGTTAGCAAATATCTAACTTACAAAGCTATAGCATGCTGAGACCATATGAAACAAGCATGGGTAAAAAGAAAGAGACCAATTGAACAGAGTACTCACAAACTGATTCACACATAGACAGAGACTTCTTATGTCACAGATACGGTGATACAGATCAGCTGAGAAAGGCTGATGAACTATATACAATAAATAGAGGTGAGAAAATTCACATGGGAAAGAGTAAAATTAGATTCTCTAATCAAAAATGAATTTCAGTGAAGTTGAGAATATAATGAAACAGTTTTGTTTATTCTGAATGCTAGAATAAATGCTCCAGCTAGGTGGAGTTAAAATTACCAGGTTATGTATGTATAACATAACAAGGTATGTTATACATATACATATGACATAGCAAAATATGAAATGTATATCCTTGGAGATAAACTATCTGAAAAAAGGGGTATTTTATTCAAAACACAGTCTTCACTTATTAATTAATGCAAATGTCCTTATTTTAGTGATCTGTGAAAACACGGTTTGAATGCCTGCATAACAATCTACCATATTCCAGTTTTTGCTAATCTCTTCAGTTTTATCTCCTCCTTGACTCACTCAGCTTCAGTCAGGATGGTTCTCATGCAATTCCTGCAAAGGGAGGTCTTTCTCACCACAGGGCTTTTACACGTCATTTCTCTTTTTGTATGGTACACTGTCCCCTTCCTTCCCTTAATATTCCTATCCAAAAATAAAAACAAGAAATCAGTTCTCTTCAAATATTTCATTATAATCTTCCTTTAGAGCACTCATTACATTTTGTAACTATGTACTTACTGAAGAAAGGACCATAACCTATTTTGTTCTCCTCTTTCTCTCTGGCATGTAGCATAGTATTTGCCTCACAAAAGTGAATTATACTATCGAAAAAAACTATTTTCTTATCCAAAACTTCCTTAAGCATGTTTACTTGTACTTTTTCTTTCCTTATGTTAATTACATAAAAAAATCAAGATTCTGATGGTTGGAAAAGTTAAAATTCATACATTATTTCTAAGAACCAAAAGCATACTGTTAGCTCTCTTCCAAAAAGGGGCATATGATTCTTTTCACTACATAATCACACTCTGAGACTTTTTTCTAGTTTAAAAATGATGTGATTCTAATGCCATTTAATTTACCTGGTATCAGTATTATTCTAAATACCATGGACATATAGTAAAATTAAGCATTCACATAAAAAAATTCCAAATAATCAGATATGGATAAACAAAACACCAGATTTAGTAGAGAAATGTTAACTGGCTTAAAAACACTTTCTTAAAACACTCACATAAATAAAATATAATTCTATATATGAAACACGCTGCTACTGTATGTAATTAGAATAGATGTGTCTCTGTTTAAAAACAAGAATCAGGGTAATATTCCAATACTAATCAAACTTGTGATTGGGGAACTAATGGCACATATAGCCCTGAAGCCTAAAATTAGAGGACTATTGAAACTGTAGCATATGAAATATTAAATAACAGCAAGAATGATAACATTGGAAATCCAGGAAAAGGAGAAAATTTTAATTGTTTTCTAAAACCTTAGAATGAGATAGATGTCTATAATTCTGGCAAAGTACTACAGTATACCACACCAATAAATACTTTCTTGCCCTATAGAAACATACCTTTAATTCTCCAATAGGTCAATGCTAATATTAATATATATTACAGTCAATTTTCCTTGAATGTCTCAATTTTGTGTATTTTTTAAATAGCTGTATATCACAGGTATAAACTCTGAACAGCCTAACATTTAGTTGCTAGCCTATTAAGACTTAGCATCTCCTCTGGCCTATTAACTTACAGTCTATTGATACAAACATTTAAAAGTTAGGAAGAATGAAAGAGGAGATAAAAAATACAGGCATAAAGGAAGAAGACAGTTTTTGCTGGCATAAAAATTCAGAAGAAAGCTTCTCTGCTCACCTTATCTTTTTTCCCAAGAGAAAACCCCAAACACTATATGTACTCCTTTAGAAGACTAAACAAGAAAGAAGCATAAGAAATTCAAAATAGAACATTAAAGAGAAAAAAGATAAAAGCAATCACAATACTTAATCTTGGAACCCTGAACTTTGATTAAGAGAAGAAAAGAATTCAGAGTTCCATATTTACCCTCTGACAAAAAAATGTAAAAAAGAGTATTAAGTAAATGTTTCTTAAGAAGTTTTGACATACATGTACCACATGTTGCTGGTTTTCTCATTCTCTGGAATGCTAAATCATTTCCCCCTTAACTTCTTTTAAAATATCAATTTGCCTTTCAAGTTTACACTACTGTATGATCTTTGGAAAATGCTGCCCAGGAATTCAAGTCAGCCATTAACGAAGACTAGACAAGGTGCAAAACAGAAGGTTCAGAAGAATCTTCTAACAGAAGATTTTTAAAAAGAAGTCTTTTTTGGATATCCCCAAGCAATAGTTGATGGAAGATGAACCAATCTGGTTTTCTAAAAGTTAAATGGGAGAGAGAGATAAAGTAGAATTAGTAGAAACCTTTAAGACAGGGGTCCTTAAACTTTTTAAACAGGGGGCCAGTTCACTGTCCCTCAGACCGTTTGAGGGCTGGACTATAGTTAAAAAAAAAAAAAAACAAAACTATGAACAAATTCCTATGCATACTGCACATCTTATTTTGAAGTAAAAAAACAAAATGGGGGCCATGCCTGTGGCTCAAAGGAGTAGGGTGCCAGCTCCATATACTGGAGGGGGTGGGTTCAAACCCAGCCCTGGCCAAAAACTGCAAAAAAATCCCCCAGGGAACAAATACAAATATAATATTTAAAAATAAAAAAAAGGTGCCCCTATCTGCAAAAAAAAAAAAAAAAAAAAAAAGGCCCCCCTCAACCTCAAAAAAAGGCCCTACTAACTGCAAAATAAAAAAAAAAAATAGACTTCCTAACTTGTTCTTACCTCTGTCCTCAGGCAGCAGCAGGCAAGCTTGTGACTTGTCTGATCACAAGTCTCAGTCTCGCCCAAGACTGAGAGGAGGAGTCGGGAGACAGAGAGGAGGGAAGTCGGAGAGCGTGCACACATTCCACACATGTGCACTGCGCCCGGGATGAGCTGGCTGCTAAGCATGACAGGCAGTGGTAGCAAAAACACCCGGCCGCTGGATAAATGTCCTCGGTGGGCTGCAGTTTGAGGATGCCTGCTTTAAGAGGTATTGGTGGCCTAAGTAGTCAACACTATGTTTTATTCAAACTCCTGAGAATATGACTTTTTCTTTTTTGCATTAAAAATACATGCTGATAAATTAAATGTGTGCCAATTTCATTGCTGATTGTCAAAAGCATTTTATTCTCACGAATGGTAATAGAATCTGAGGTTATTACAGTAAACACAGAGTATCAAGATTTCATTATTTCATTTACATCTTGCAATTGCTGTGAGTTATTAAGAATGTGAGCAGCTAACATTTTACATAATTGGAACATCTGAAGGCTACTGAAATGGGTTTTCACTATGAAAATGTGAGTTCTAATTCAATTTGATAACAGATAAACAATTGCCTACTGGACTTCTCCACTTAAATGTATACTTTAAACTCTATATATACAAGACTGACCTTACTATCTTTTTCAATATCCTATTCACTCTCAACTTAGCTGCCCAGAAATGTGGGAGCCTGCCCTCTTACTTTACAAATTCAACTGTCAACAAAGTCCTAACCCAGTGTAACCTCCTTAATGTCAATTTCCCATTCTCCATTCCTGTGGCTATTACCTTAGTTCAAGCCCAAATTATTTCTAAAGTAGACTAATACTTTATCTTCTACTTTGTCTGTATCCCATCAATTTCTCTGCCACTGTCACAGTAATTACTCTGTCACTTCTACTTAAAAACCTTCAACCACACACCTACAGTACAAATTCCTTATTATGATATACTATAATAGGCTCTTCGTGTTCTGGTCCCTTTTTAACATTACAATTTCATTTCTCCTTGCTCCTATTTCCTATACAGAAGCTGTATTTGCTTTCATTTTCCTTAAATGTTGTGTGAATAGATGTAGCTTTGCTTATGGTACTCTTTCTGCCAAGTGTGTACTTTTTTCTTTCTTTTCTTTTTTTTTTTGAGACATAATCTTGCTGTTGCCCAGGCTAGCATACTGTGGCCTTGGCCTAGTTCAAAGCAACCTCAAACTCCTGGGCTTAAGCAACCCCCCTGCCTTAGCCTCCTGAGTAGCTGGGTCTACAGGTGCATGCCACCATGCCCACGGAAACTGTTCTTTTTTTTTTTAAAGTAGAGACAGGGTCTTACTCTTGTTCAGGCTGATCTCAAACTCCTAAGCTCAAGGGAGTCTCCCAACCTAGGCCTCCCAGAGTGCTAGGATTACAGATGTGTCACTATACCCAGCCTGCCTAGGGTACTCTTTTATCAACTTGGACAACATCAGGTCTTTTTACATCTGGTTTAATTATCCACCACTTTAGAAACCTTTCTTGGCTTCCCAAGGGAGGACTAACACCTGTGACTCATTACCTTCTATGAGCACACTTTTCATGTTGCTGGGTATCACTGTATAACCCAAATTGGCACATTTCCAGCTACTAAGGTCCTCGAGCATAGATGCTATACTTTCTTCACATTCATATTTCCTCCAGCTAACAATCTGGTACACAGTATGTGATCAATTAACACCAGTCAAATGAAGGAATATTTACTGATATATGTATTTAGTTGTCATTTCTCCTATCTCATCATATGACTAAGAGGATAATACTATTCTAAACAATACCACTGTGTTAAACAGCAAATAGGCAATACACATAGCGTGTCTATGAAAGACATCAGGTCAATTATAGAATGTGACAAGAACTATGCTTGAAATCAGATATGGCAGATGTTGTTTTAAAACACACCCTTTTGAAGGCCTCTAAAATACCCATTCATTATACATTTCCTCCATTTTCTCAGTGTTAGCTGGTGCATTTAGATCCCTACCTCAGCAAAACATTTATTTCTAGAATGGATTAGGAAGATACTGACATGAGTCATGAATCACCAAAAAATTATAAATATCTCTATGTTAAGAACAAAATTAATTCACAGTAATTACCATTTTGCCAAAGAAGATAATGCCTATGTAATAATATATTTATTGACCTCCACTTCATTGTTCAGAATTAGTCCTGCCTGTCCCTCAGAGTCAAATCAGATGAAGCAGTTTTCAGTGGAGGAAATCCTTTAAATTCAATTGTAAAATATGCTATCTGGATTTCTAGATTATTTTCATCATTTCTTTTTTTTTTTTTTTTGAGACAGAGCCTCACTTGGTTGCCCCTGGTAAAGTGCCATGGCACATAGCTTACAGCAACCTCAAACTCCTGGGCTCAAGCGATTCTCTCATCTCAGCCTCCTGAGTAGCTGGGATGGATTATTTTCAAAGGTAATGCTACCATTATGAAAAATCTTCGGGTCAATAATATTTTAAAATAGAGGCTGAAGGGAACAAGGATTGCTAGTATATCAATACTTAGCACAGCAAATAAGTGATTTATTTCACAGCTTAATATCTTCCTAAGTATTCTCCATCTTATCTGCAAAATGGTTACAAATACATAGGAATTTTAGAAGGTTTATTTTTGCAAAATGCTTTGGGAAAGAACACATTAAAGCTGTTTTTCCCCCTTAAGACATTACTTCCTAATCAGTAAAATTCTGAATTTCTTTTATAAGCTAACTACTTCCTATCATTAGTTGGCCAAGAGAACAAAACATATCATAGGTTAATAGTATGCACAGAGGTAATCTTAAATAAATTATTTAACATATCCATTTGCATTCACACATACCTGGGAGGACGAGGCTCTAGCTTATTTTTACTGGCATCCAGGAAAGCAATTCTGTAACCACTCTCCACTTTTTATTTCTAATTCCTTTGGTTTATCGACAAGTTCTTCTTACCCTTGAGCAGCACTATCCAATAGAAATTTCCATGATAATGGAAATATTTCATATTTGCATTGTGCAATAAATACGGTAGCCACTACCCACATCTAGCTATTGAGCACTTGTAACGTGGTGTGACTGAAGAACTTATTTTTTCTCAAGACGTCTTCACTTGAAAGAATGAAAAATTTTTCAATTAAATTTAATTTAAATTAAACAGCAACACATGGCTAGTAGTTACCGCTTTGGATACAGTTACAGCAGAGATCCTAGAATGCCACAACCAACAAAAAGTATCAAGCAATTTTGGGGTCTAATGTGGCTCCTGTCAAACTGGGCTAGGGTTAGAGGCACACTGGATTAGCACCTCCCCACCCAAAAGCCAGGCAATAGATGTAAAAGAACACATCAACAACAAAGATACACTAGGAGTTTGCAAACTTTTTCTGTAAAGGGTTAGAAAGTATTTTAGGGTCATTAGGTCAAAAAGTCTGTCAAAACTATACAACTCTGCCCCTGAAGTACAAAAACACATAGAGGATATATAAATGTATGTATGTATGTGGCTGTACTTCAATAGATATTTAGAAACTGTGAAATTAGAATTTTATGTAATTATCATGTGTCATGGACTATTACTTTTTTAGATTTTTTCAACCATTTAAAATATAAAAACTATTCTCAGTTTGCAGCTCATACAAAAATAGGCTGTGAGGCCACTCAAACCACCAGCCTGGTTTGTAAATGCGAGATAGAAAGAGGGTGGCACCTATGGCTCAGAGAGTAGGGCGCCAGCCCCATATACCGAGGGTGGTGGGTTCACACCCAGCCCTGGCCAAACTGCAACAAAAAATTAGCCAAGAATTGTGGTGGGCGCCTATAGTCCCATCTACTCGGGAGGCTGAGGCAGGAGAAGAGCCTAAGCCCAAGAGCTGGAGGTTGCTGTGAGCTGTGACGCCACAGCACTCTACCGAGGGCAACAAAGTGAGACTCTGTCTCTTAAAAAAAAAAAGAGAGAGAGAGAGATAGAGGAAAGACCAGTAAGCACATGAAGAGATGGTAACTATTAATTGTGAAAGAAATGCAAACTAAAACCATAATAAGATCTCACTAGAATGGCAAAAGAATGACAATACAAAATGTTGGTGAATATGTGGAGCAAATGGTACACTGCTGGTGGGACAATAAAATGGTCCAGTGATTTTGGAAGACTGACAGTTTCTTTAAAAAGTTAAAAATACATCATGGGACTTAGCCATTCTCCTAGAAAAATAAATCCATAAAAAGAGTTGTAAATGAATATTCACAACCCCTTTATTCACAATGACTGAAAACTGGGAACAACCCAAATACCTCCCAAGGAGTAAATGGGAGTAAATGGATACATAAAAAGTGATATAATCATATAATGGAATACTTCTCAGCAATAAGTAACCAGCTACTGATACTATGCAATGACTTGAATGAATCTCTAAATCACTGGGCTGAGTGGAAGAAGTCAGAAAACAAGAGTACACAGTAAATCCAACATATAAAATCCCAGAAAATGTAAACTGATTTATTGTGATAGAAAACAGATTAGTTGCCTGGGCTGAGGGCTAAAGGAGAGAGAGAATGCAAAGAGGAAATATTCTGTATTTCAATCCTGGTGAAAGAGTTATAAGTATGTATGTATTTGTGAGTTTGTACACTTCAAATGGATGTAGTTATTGTACACATAAAATTGATTAAAGAAAAGATTTGATTCCTTTGGCATCAGTTTTATCCAGTAGCAATCTTTACGAATCCAAATATCCACTTTTTTGAGTGCTGTTGACATTTGAGGTGATGGAGGGAGATATAAATAAATTAGTTTTAAAGTCTCACACTACTACTGTGGATGGGAAATGTTCATCTGGGAACCTCCAAGGAACATTAATAGTAACCCAAATCAAAGAGCTTTGGATGAACAAGTTTTAGGAATTGGATCAATTAAAAACTTTTCCCCTTTACAACATTCTGAACTCCTTGTTTGTAATCTGGCTTTTAAATTAGCATAGCGAGCATCTCAAGAATGTAAATTATCCTTTACATGAGAACAAATTTTCATTTTTTAACACCCTTGGAATAATATCCTTATTTTAATTTTTTTAGAAATTGGGTCTTCCTCTGTTGCCCAGGCTGAACTTGATCAAACTGGGCTCAAGCGATCCTCCCATCTCAGTCTCCCAAGTAGCTGGGACTATAGGCATGTGCCACTGTTCCTGCTTGTCCTTATTTTAAACATGCACTGTTGCTTGGGTTTAATTTGTTTAAAAGCCATTTAACAGACTCGGTGCTTGTAGCATAGCAGTTATGGCACCAGCCACATACACTAAGGCTGGCAAGTTCGAACCTGGCCTAGGCTAGCTAAACAACAATGACAACAATACAAAAAACAGCTGGGCGTTGTGGTGGGTGCCTGTAGTCCCGGCTACTTGGGAGGCTGAGGCAAGAGAATCACTCAAGCCCAAGAGTTTTAGGTTGCTGTGAGCTGCGATGCCACAGCATTCTACCAAGGGCGACATAGTGAGACTATTTCAAAAAAAAAAAAGCCATTTAATATTGGCTTTGGGAAGGCTTGAAGAAAGTTGCTCAGTTCTGGAACATTATCTGTTCTAAGTGTAAGGAAAACAAAGTCCCATTTTACAGTAAGTTTTATTTAATCTTTAAAATTCTAAGGTATGTCTGACTTTTTTTTTTTTTTTTTTTGAGACACAGCCTCAAGCTGTCACCCTGGATAGAGTGCTGTGGCATCACAGCTCAAAGCAACCTCCAATTCCTGGGCTCAAGCGAGTCTCTTGCCTCCGCCTCCCAAGTAGCTGGGACTACAGGCGCCCGCCACAACGCC
>CAUYRH010028706.1:0-34900 GCA_963574655.1 Perodicticus potto | reverse complement strand
TTTTCTTTTCTTGTTGGCTCTTTTCCTGGTTTGGGTAACAAGGTGATGTTTGCTTCATAGAATGTGTTGGGTAGTAGTATTCCTTCTTTTTCTATATTTTGGAAAAGGTTGGGTAATATAGGTACTAGTTCCTCTGTAAAGGTTTGGTAGAATTCTGATGTGAAGCCATCTGGTCCCAGGCTTTTCTTTTCTTTTCTTTTTTTTCTAATATCTTCTCAACATAAAACTTGTAACTTTATTGTTAGGAAGAATCTTTTTTTCTTTTTTTTATTAAATCATAGCTGTGTACATTAATGCAATCATGAGGTACAATGTTCTGGTTTCATATACAATCTGAAATAGTTTCATCAAACTGACTTACATAGCCTTCATGGCATTTTCTTACTTGTGTTAAGATATTTATATTCTACATTTAATAAGTTACACCTGTATCCTTCCGGGCTTTTCTTTTTAGAGAGATTTTGTATAGCTTATATTATTTCAGAACTTGATATAGGCCTGTTCAACATTTCCACTTGATTCTGGCTAAGTCTTGGAAGGTGGTGGTCAATTTCCTTCAGATTTTCATATTTCTGAGAATAAAGTTTCCTATAAGATTCATTAAGGATTTTTTGAATTTCTGAGGAGTCCATTGTTATTTCATCTTTACCATTTCTGATTGATGAAATTAGAGATTTTACTTGTTCTTGGTTAGGTTAGCCAAAGGTTTATCTATTTTATTGACTTTTTCAAAAAACCAACTTTTAGATTTATTGATCTGTTTTATAATCATTTTGTTTTCAATTTCATATAATTCTGCTCTAATTTTGGTTATTTCTTTTCTTCTGCTCAGTTTGGGATAGGAGTGTTCTTCTTTTTCCAGTTATTTGAGATGTCCCATTAAGTTGTTAACTTCCTCTCTTCCTGTTCTCTTGAGGAAGGATAATTTTCCCTCTGAGGACTGCCTTTGCAGTATCCCAGAGGTTCTGATAATTCGTGTCTTCATTATCATTTTGTTCCAAGAATTTGGTAATTTCCTTCTTAATCTCATCTCTGAACCAGCTATCATTCAACATAAGGTTATTTATCTTCCATGTTTTTGTATGAGTATGCATATTCCTGTTGTTACTGAGTTCAACTTTTATTCCATGATGGTCTGAGAAGATACAAGGAATAATTTCTATTCTTTTAAATTTGCTGAGGTTAGACTTGTAACCTAAGGTGTGATCAATTTTGGAGAATGTTCCATGGGCTGATGAGAAGAATGTGTACTCAGTTTTGTTAGGATGAAATGTTCTATAGATGTCTATTAAATCCAAATGTTGAATGGTTAAGTTTAAATCTAAAATGTCTTTGCTTACCTTCTTATCTAAAATGTCTTTGCTACTCTTCTTGGAGTATCTATCCAACACTGCCAAAGAAGAATTAAAATCTCGACTATTATGAAGCTGGAGGAAATCAAGTTCCTCATGTCTGTTAGAGTCTCTCTTATAAATTGAGGTGCATTCTGGTTGGGTGCATAAATATTAATAATTGAAATCTCATAATATTGAGTATTACCCTTAACAAATATGAAATGACCGTCTTTATCCTTCTTTACTTTTGTTGGTTTAAAGCCTATTGTATCTGCGAATAAATTGTAACACCTGTTTTTTTCTGATTTCCATTTGCCTGAAATATAGATGGTCATCCCTTTACCCTGAGTCTATATTTATCTTTTAAGGTAAGATGAGATTCTTGTATGCAGCAGATATCTGGCTTGAGTTTTTGTATCCAGTCAGCCAACCTATGCCTCTTTAGAGGACAATTTAAGCCATTCGCATTAATTGAGAATATTGATAATCCTGGTAGAATTTTGGGTATCAAGTTTTTTTAAAGTCCAGTGGACATTTTTAATCCTTTTGTCACTGTGGAAGTTGGAATTTGATCAAAAGTTTCTGAGTGAGTTTACTTTTGTGGTGGAGGATTGTGCTGGTCATTATGGAGGATAGGTCTGAGATTATCCTGGAGAGCTGGTTTAGTTATTGCAAATTTCTTCAACATGTGAATGTCATTAAAGTATTTAATTTCTCCATCATAAATGAAACTGTTTAGCTGGATACAGGATCCTGGGTTGAATGAAAGTCAATGACCACCCTCTACTAGCTTGAAAGGTTTCAGCAGAGAGATCTGCAGTCATTCTAATGTTCTTCCCCTTGTAGGTTATGGTTTTCTTACATCTGACTGCTTTCATAATTTTCTCCTTCATATTAACTTTAGTGAAGTTAATTATGATGCGCCTGGGGGATGTCTTATTTGGGTTGAGTCATGCTGGGGTTCTGAAACTGTCTGCTATCCAAATTTCAGAATCTCTTGGAGTGTCTGTAAAGTTCTCCTTCATACTCTCATGCAAAAGGGCCTCTGTGCTTTGTGAAGCAACTTCATCACCTTTGGGAATTCCTATAAGGCAAATATTAGTTTTCTTCAAATTATCCCAAAGTTCTCTGAGAGAATGATCTGTTTTTGTTCTCCATTTCTCTTCCTCTCCAAGTGCTTGGGAGCATTCAAAAGGTTTGTCTTCAATGTCATAAATCCTTTCTTCTGCTTGCTCTATTCTGTTACTGATGGATTCGACTGTATTTCTCAGATCTTTGAGGGCTGCAAATCCTTGTCTCAGTGTGTCAAAATCTTTGGTATTTTATCTTTGAATTCATTGAATTCTTGAGGCAACTTTTAAATTGCTCCATGAATTTCTAATTCCAACTTTACCTCCATTCTATTAATCTTATTTGTAATCCAAACTCTGAATTCTATTTGTGACATCTCAGCCATTTGTCTATGAATGGTATCTTCAGATGTATCTGCCATATCCTTCCTTGGGGGAGATGTTCTACTCTGGTTATTCATGTTACCAGATTTTTTCCACTTATTCTGCCCCATGATTATTTTACACCGTTTGGCTAGATGACCAGATAAGAAGAAGCTGGGTTGGGGGACTCATGGAGTAGTGATTAAGCAGCCCTTTACCCAAGAGCTATGACTGGTGTCTGTATATACCTTTTCCCCTAGCGCTTTGCCAAGGACCCGTACAGTGCTATGGCCTGAGACACTCGGGACTTATTTGGTGTGGTGGGGTTAAGTGGCTCTGTCTTGTTTTCAGTTGGTCTCTGTCCTACCCTAGTGAATTAGTTACTCTGGGTTGAAGTCTCAGCTGTGGAGAAATGCCAGCAATTAAGTCACCCTGCTCCCCAGGGGCAACAACTGGAAAAGGAAAATCAAACCTCACCACTCCCACACACCTAGGGTACCACTTTGGACAGTCCTCAGGTGATTGAGCCAGTCTGAGAGATCCAAATCAATTGTCCCAGACAGCACCCAGTCTCAAGTGAGGGAGTTCAAAAGGTCTCTGGCAACTAGATAGCAGGGGGTCTTCTGGCAGCTCGAGTATGACTCGTTCTGGTGCTCCATGAGTCAGAAGAACAACCCCCCCCCCCCAGCAAATGAATTAGTCTGGAAAGGTTGATGCCTCCTTCCCCAAACTTACACCTCTGTCACACCCAGTCACTGGTAACCCCACAGAGCTATGACCCAGTTCCCTCCAATGAGCAGATGCTCCAGAGGTTTGCACCTGCCTAAGTCACAGAGAGATCTTATGTCTCCTCAGCCAGGCCTCTCCACTCTGCTACCATCCAGCAGGGGAAGCTGAGGCCTGACAATCTCGGGTGGTTAATTGAAGCTGAAGCAGTTCACTCTGTTCCAGCCCCGCCCCGATTGGTGTTGCTGACACTTATATTTGTGCAGAATTTGTGATTCTGTCCTGTCTATTTTCCCCTGTGGACCAGGCGCTGTTTGTGTTCACAGAAACTGCGACTCAGCTCTGGTCTATGTTGCTGCCCAGAGCTGGTGTTTCTGTTTGCCTGCAGTCTGTGTTGGGGTGGGTTTGGCTTACACTCAACTCGGAGTTCCAGCTTCAGCCTGGCTGCCTTTGTCTCAGCTATGATCCCCTGAGTGCCGGTTGTTTGTTAGACTAACTAAAACAGTCCTCTGGCTCAGCCCCGCCCTGGGAGTATGCCATCTCTGTGCACATGTCTTCAATTCTCCTTCCTGCCATGCTCCAGCCAGGCTGGTACCACCTCAGGCATACCCTTTGCTCACAGGGTCTGCGTTACTTTCTCAGATCTATTCCACCAGTGTCTGCCACAGGAGAAGATGCCTGGCTTTCTCTGGTTGCCCAGAGAGACAGGCAGTGTCCTTCCAAAATAACCCCAGGAGTGTGAACTTATTGTTCCCGCTGCTGCTCTACGCCATGGGGCACCACTGCCCTTTCCTGTATGGTTCCTTCAGTCCACCATTTTCTCCTTACCACTGTGCCACAGAATCACCACAGACCTGCAATAACACACACCCTGTTCGCACCTCTCAAGAAAATATCCAAGAATCTGGACTCCATGGGGGACAGGCTTCCAGACCTCGGAGTGAGAGTGGAGGGGAGTGCTGGGAGTTCAGAATTATAGGTAGAGAATATATACAGTTTTATACAGTTTTATGCCTGGCAGGAGAGTGCCATGGCACTCTAGTGGGGGAAGGAGGTCTGGTTTTTAGAGGGTCTCTCCCGTGGGATAAAATGGGAGGACGTTTGAACTCGGCTCGCTTGTTTGTAAAAAGTATACTGTGAGCTTTTCTCATCAGGGAGGGGACTCCCATCTGCTTGGCAATGGATTTTGTACCTTTTGTTTGTATCCTTGGGGTCGCAGCTTGCCTCAGCAGGATTGATGAGCGTTCTTCAACCTTCTCTCTTAGCTCAGCTCCAAACCATCAGCTTACTTGCTAAACTTCTGTCCTTTAACTCTCCTTCTGGAGGGGAGCCTCTGTGGAATGCTGGCTCCAGTCAGCCATCCTGCCTCCGCCCCCTACTTTTTTATTTCTTCATCTCTGTAGTGCATTCTTAGGAAACTCCTTACAACTTTCTCTCATTTTATGAATTTTCTCCTCAGTTATGTTTAAACATGTCACGTTTTTATAGCAATTGTTATATTTTTCTTCTTTGGACATTTTCTTGGGGGTTTTACCACAGATTACATGCATATACACACAAGTTCTAAGAATTAAGTTCATGATCTCATCTTAGAAAAAGCACTATGTGCCTCATGTTTGCATGATTCAGTTTGTTTACATTACCACTTTTATTAATCTGGAAATTATTTTAAATTATTAAAATTAAAATTATTTAAATTATTTTAAAATCTAAAATTCTAAATTGAGTTCTTTTCTTAAAAGATAACCAGTTTTTGTTAGCATTAATTATTTTTTACATCTATTCATTCTTAAAATTTTCATATGCCTCTTTTAAACAATGTGTTAATTGCATGTGTGTGGGGTGTGTATGTGTATCACTACACTCTAAAGTACTCCCCTTGGCCATCTAATAACTGGAGTATTCAGCAATGAAGTATATAGCACTTTTTCTAGGTTGAGTTCATGAACTTAATTGTCAAACTTCATATAATGACAGCTTTGATGACTATTCCAGGAAAACAGTTCCAAAATTGCTTTGAAGGGTGGACTAGGTTCTGGCATCAGAGCACAGCTTCCCAAGGGGTGTACTTTGAAGGTGACCATAGTGACATTTAGCAATGAGGTATGTAGCACTTTTTCTAGGATGAGTTCAGAAACTTAATTGTCTGACCTCATACATACATATCAGGATCTATTTCTGGTATTTCTCTGTTATTTATTTTAAACATATCTTGAGCCAGATCTACACAGATTTAATTATTTAATTATTATTAATAATTTGTGGTATGTTTACATATCTAATATACATATTTATGAACATATAGCCAAATGCTCTGTCTTATTACTCTTCAAGTAAGTTCTTTTTGAGTTATTTTTAATTGTTTAGCTTACCATAATGAAACATATTTTCTGGACAAAACCAGAATCTTTTCTACATATTCAAAGTTCTCATACTGAATATCAAAATTTTTATTATGTTGTCATACCATGGTACCCTCTGAACAAATGTTAAATTAAATGCTTTAATCCAAAAAGTATTTTATGCTCCAAAATATTTAAGAAATATTGCCTATTTTACTCTTAACTCTCCCTTAGATGGTTACAATGAATATGAACATTTAAAAAAGAAATTTAAAAATTATATATATATAATAATATATATATAAAACTAAGCAATATTGTTTAACCCAGTGTTTTCTAATTTTTTTAATTTATCTTTTGTCTATCAAGTGCAGGCATACCTTGGAAATACTGGGGGTTCAGACCAGTACAATAAAGCAAGTATTGCAATAAAGTGAGTCATACAAACTTTTTGATTTTAAAGATAAAAGTTATCTTTACACTATACTGTTAGTTCATTAAGATATTTAGTGTGCAAAATATTATTATGTCTGAAAATGTATGTACCTAAATTTTAAATATTTTTTTGCTAAAAAAGGGGGAACAATCATTTGAGCTTTCAGCATCATAATCTCTTTGCTGGTAGAAACAGTAGTAGAAAGTCTTGCCTTGATATTGATGGCTGCTGATTGATCATGGTTGTGATTACTGAAGGTTGGAATGTCTGTGTCAATTTCTTAAAATAAGAGAACAAGGAATTTTATCATTTTACAAAGACTCTTCCTCTCACAAAAGATTTTGCTGTAGCCTGCAATGCTATTTGATAGCATTTTACCCATAGTGGAACTTTTTTCAAAATTGGAGTCAATTCTCTCAAACCCTATCCCTGCTTTATCAACTAAATTTGTATAATATTCTAAATTCTTTACTGTCATTTTAATAATGTTCACAGCATCTTCCACCAGGAAAGGATTCTCTTTAGAAACAAAAAACAGCCTTCTTTTCTCACCCACCAGAAGCAACTACTCATTAAAGCTTTCATGAGAGGTAGTAGTTTAGTCACATCTTCAGATACTAGTTCTAACTCTAGTTCTCTTGCTATTTCACCACATCTGCAATTATTTTTTCCTGAACCTTCTATAGTCACCCATGAGCGTTGAAATCGTCTACTTCTAAACTCCTGTTAATATAATATTTTGGCCTCTTCTCACGAAGCATAATTTCTTCTCCTGAAAAAATGAATGTTCTTTGTGTCATTTAGAATGGAGAATCCTTTCTGGTTCACCCATATCCATCAGAAATCACTGGCTGTGGCAAATATAACCTTCTAAAATACATTCTTAAGTAATAAGACTTGAAGGTCAAAATTAATTCTTGATTTATGGGCTGCAGGATAGAGGCTGTGTTAACAGGCATGAAAACACTATTGATCTCCTTGTCTATCTTCTTCAGAATTTTGGGGTGTTCAGGTGCATTGTCAATGAACAGTGATATTTCAAAAGGTATCTTTACAGCAGTAGGTCTCAACAGTGGGCTTAAAATATCCAGTAAATAGTTATGCTGTAAACAGCTTTGGCCTCAGGAATGTTGTGGCTAGTTTCAGCTAGCCAGACAACTCTAGCTCTCTCCACATGAGCAGCTGTTCTGCTTTCTTATCATCCATGTACTCGCTGATGTAGTACTTTTAATTTCCTTAATGAATTTTCCTTTTCATTCACAACTTGGCTAGCTATTATATCTCAGGAAATAGGGAGGCCCAAGGACAGGGAGAGAGACAGAGAAGTGGCCAATCAGTGAAAGGAGTCAGAAAACACACAACAGTTATTAATTAAATTTGGGGTCTTTGAGCAGGGTTCATGCTGCTCCAAAACAATTACGATAGTAACATCATATATTACAGATCACCAAAACAGATGTAATAATAATGGGAAAAGTTTAAAATATTGAGAGAATCACCAAAATGGAACACAGAATTGTGAAGTGAGCACATGCTGTTGGAAAAATGGTGCCAATAAACTTGCTTCATACAGAGTTACCACAAACCTCCGATTTAAAACAGAGAATCTGCAAAGTGAAATGAGTCTGCAAAGCGTATTGAAATGAGATATATGTAATGTATGCCTGTTTATAACAGGCAAATCACCAAAATGGCCATTATGCCCCATGTATTCTAAGACATTTCCTTCTGGCTACTCTCAGTCTTTTCCACATGCTTGTTGTCTGTAATGCAAATCAATACCCAAATAAGCAGATTATTATGATGTAAGAATGCCTCTAGTTAGAAAAAGATATGGTTAGAGCCAAGGCAGAGATGTCAAATCAGTGTTGTGTCAGACTCATCAAAGAGGTTTCCATGCCTTCACACTGCAGGAACTCTTGGCAGTGACTTCAGTCCAGGAGACAGAGGAGCTGGGCAGTGTTACCTACATCTTCTGAAGAGAAGCAGAGTCATCAAAGCCAGGCTGCAGCCCTATGGAAAGTGGGTCATTTTACCACTGAGATGTGGCTCTGGGTGGCACTTCAGAGACACTGCGGTGAGGGAACAGACCCCTTATTCATCACGGGGAAGATAGTGTTTTTCCTCTGTGATAGACTCCCACTGGCCTAGCAGTCTTTATGGTTAGGCGTGACTTCCTGAGGGATTTTCTCTGGATTCACAGAAAGTCCGCTCAATCCAGGGAAAGCCTGACTCACCCACAGTCCTGTCAGGGTGCGGCTGGCATAACTTGGATGCAGCTTCTATTTGGCTGAACTTATGCGACAGTAATTTTCAGCCTGAAATCAGCAGCCTCTGGGAGAAATGGAAGAACATAATGCCAAGAGGGCCCCACAGAGGTGATGACAGGGGCAGTTAAGCCTCCTCTCCTGGTCTTCTCACTGGTGCTCTAGGGTGACAAATTAGAGAACTTGAAAAATAATTTTTTTCCCTCTATGGCTTCCTTTTTCTCTACAGCAGCCTCTCCAAAGAGTTTGTATCTCCAGATGCCTGAATAACTGAAACCTTCATAAAGCTCACTGTGCCTCAGATAATCAGACCCAAGCTGGAAGCTGATTCTCCACTTTGCATCTTAGTCCTTTGCTCCCCTACAAAAGTACTAAAGCTCCCTTTCCTAACATATCTTGTGTTCTTCATCACTTAAGTTTCAAGAACAATCTTGTTCTATTTGCAACCACCCCTGGAAGAGGTACCAAAACTCTCACATACTGTCCCTCATGTGCCAATGCAAACACACATCTGACCTCTGCAAACAAGCACAGTGAGGGAGCTGTCTGGTGGGTAAGTACCCCGAGGAAGGGAAGGGTCTGTTTGCCATGCCTGAAAGCAAACAGTAGCCAGAAGTTAGATAAAGAGACCATGACAAGTGAACCCTGAGTTTGATCAGGAAAGTAGATTGGTGAGTGACAGAAAGCAGAAGTAGGTATACTCTACCCAATTTTTAGATTCCTATAAAACTAGGATGGCAATAATGTTTGCTTCACAGAAAGGTCACAATGATTAAATGAAATATTGTATATATAATGCCTCCAGCCCATAGTCATGCCAAAGTAATGTTAAGAATTATGGTAACAATGATGGTTTTCCAGGGATCACTGAAATCTTGGAAATTCCGTGCCCATGAGAAGTTTTGGGGGAAAGCATTCAAAACTTTCATCAGGACTTCTCCAATGATAAAAACTCCTGAGATAATGGACAGTATTTTGATAACATTAAGAGTATCACTGAAGTAAACAGTTGCTCCAGATAAACTGAGCTTTCCAAAATTACAAGGATAAATTCCAAAGTGTCATTCTTGACTGGAATCTACTCCTTGTTTTTTTTCACCCACTTATTAAGTATTACCCTTCCTTCCTTCAAAGGTCAGATCATCCCCCACCCCCACATACCGGCCTGACCACTCAGTTAACACTTCCTTGGTTCCCTCCTTATAAACTTAGAAGCTTCTTCAGCTTCAGCCCAGTTGCTACAAAGGAGCAACTCTGATCTTACACCTTCTCCAATACCCAACACAATCTTCTGCCCGTGGTTACTAATCAGCAAATGCATGTCACTGATTTTTGTCCAGGTGTACTTATATGTGGAGAATAATGAACTTCTGGGCAAATCTGCATAATGGACTCTCCCTTCACTGTAGCATATGATGCTTCATTAATGAAAGGTGATAGAGGTAAAAAAAATTGGGGTCACTTTGAGAAAGTTAAATGGATAAACGAGTCCTATATTTAGAAGAAAAGATCACCATATTGAAAATAGAACCAATCCCTTCAGCATTTATTTCACGTGAATATTACAGTTTTCAAACATTATGACTAGTGCATCAAAAAAATCACTGGAACAATGTATTTTCATTAAGAGACCAAAGTTTAAGTTTGAAGGATCAGCCAGCCTTGCATTCTGTTTGAGAACAAAGTCAAACCCATAGTTTCATTCGTTTTCCTCTTATGGTCCTACTAGAAGCACATCACGCATCGTTGAGTTGTATGTACATTTATAGAAGTGCTCGGCACCGTTTGTGATAAACAGAATAGGACAGGGAAGAATCTTAAAGCCAAAAGGAATACAGCCAACACAGCAAGTAAATTATCTTTTGTGGTGATAGGGTTGGGAGAGAAAGGGGATATATTGGTGCAAAGCAACCACAAAGTGCCATCTGAGCTATTGATGGATAAGCTGTTTCTGAAACCCCTGCTTTTTAAAGAAACCCTATCAGCAGCACCCAGCAGCTCATTGGGTGCTGCTCTGTCATCCAACTTTTTTACACAAAATGCTGATAAGCACAACTTAACTTGAGAGGGAAACTATATACATTTTTCATTTAAACACAGAGCAAATGGGAAACCACAGGACACACACAACTAGGGGAGTAAGAGACAAATATGCTTAAGAGAACTCAAACAAAGCTGCCGGCTGGGTAGGACAAAATCCTCAGTAGGGCACAAAGTCAAATTAAAAATGTGCCACTGTGAGTGGAGGTGAATACCTGTTAGAAAATCAGGTATTCACCTGATTTTTCCCACAAGGAGCATTTCTGCTTAAATGTCACAAGAAATTCTAAACTGAAATTTTACAGAGTGCTGGCAAATGGCTTTTTTTTGTTGGTTTCTGGCTAATGTATTTTTATGAGGCCCCAAAATAGAATTAGAAAAATCAATTAACTGATGTGGATCACATTGTGTCTTTAATAAAGTAAACAGTGATGCCACACTCTTAGTATACAGTTACGTACAGGAGACCACCATCAACTCTCAGAATGAATAAGGAACACATAGCCACGAATCATCATTTGTAACATAAGGGGATGCAGCAAAATTGCGCTTCCAAAATTATTTTGCACATTAGTTACATTAGTAATATTAGTTAGATAGGATGCTAGCAGGTGATAGGCTAAATTAATGGTTCTGTAGAAAAATCTTTCACTCCCTTTCCTAATAAAGAAGCTTGTACACACGAATATATGTAAAACACAAGCTCAAAACAAGAATTTATTTAACATGTTTGAACAAATTTTCCAGGGCATGTGCTAGGATTGGTCACAATTGGTTCTCTGTCCTACGTTTTTTTTCAGAGTATATTCAAGAGAACACTTTGTTCACCAAAATTACATAAATATATGCATACATATGCACTTGTATATTTGATACATACAGAATGTACTTGGGAAAATAATCTAAAGAAACTCTACTATATCAGTTATTTTTAAGAATCCCAAGGCATATTCATTTACTAAAGGCTCCACCTAGTCCTGCAATAAGAAAAACTTATTTAACCCAGAATTTCCATAATTTATATCATCATAAATTTTGAGACAGAGTCTCACTCTGTCACCCTGGGTAGAGTCCTGCAGCATCATAGCTCACAGCAACCTCAAACTCTTGGGCATCAGCAGTCCTCTTGCATGAGCTTCCTGAGTATCTGGGACTGCAGGCACCCACCATAACACTGGGCTAACGATTTCTATTTTTAGTAGAAATGAGATTTCACTCCTGCTCAGGCTGATCTCAAACTCATGAGCTCAAGCAATCCTCCTGTCTCAGCCTCCCAGAAGTGCTGGGATTATAGGCATGAACCACCAGCCCAGCCTTTCTTCATTTTTTAATATGTAATATTTTTTTAAATTTCAGAATATTACAGAGCTACAAACATTTTGGTTACATGAACTTCTTTTGTGCAGTTTGAGTTAAAGATATTAAAAGTGTGGCCATCACCAAGATGGCATGTATTATATTTGTTAGGTGTGAATTTGCTCCTCCACTTCTACCCCATAACCTGCTTGGTTTCCATAGCAAATGTGCACTTGGGTATTGATCAATTTGTTTCAATTTAATAATGAGTACCTGTGGTGTTTGTTTTTCCATTCTTGTGAAACTGTGCTTAGAAGAATAGGATCTCCAGTTCCATCCAGGTTGATACACAAAAGTATTAGTTCACCATTTTTTATGACTGAGTGGCACTCCATGGTATACATGCACCACATTTTGTTAATCTACTCACATACTGATGGGAACTTGGGCTGATCCTACATCTTTGAGACTGTGAATTGTGCTGCAATACACATTCCAGTGCACGTGTTTTGTTTGTTTGTTTGTTTGTTTGTTTTGTTTTTTGGTAAAATGACTTTTTGTCCTTTGGTTAAATACCCAATAGTGGGATTGCTGGGTCAAATGGTAGGTCTACTTTTAGTTCTTTGAGGTATCTCTATACATCTCTCCATAAAGGCTGCACTAGTTTGAAGACCCACCAACAGTATATCAGTGTTCCTTTCTCTCCACATCCACACCAGCATCTGTTGTTTTGAGACTTTTTGATGAATGCCATTATCACTGGAGTTAGGTGACATATCATTGTGGTTTTTTAGAGATACTTACATATTTTTCAGCTCTGTTTTGCCATGGCACAGATTTTAGTCAGAAAAAAACCCATGCTATTGATAATATTTTTTAAACTCTTAATATTGTTTTATTTAGCATGGGGGGAAAGTGTGCCAGGTACAACCCGCTTTCTAAAGTTTCTAAGTATTCAGTATCTATTAGGGTCACAACTGGAGCCAAACACCTTCAGTGAGTAATGGCTTCAGCTTACTAAGCAGGGTGTTGAATGTTGAATATCATATGTCATATGAAGTGTCCCAAGCTTCTATTTCTATTCCTAACTGGTGCACCTGAAAAATATCCACTAAACTGAGCTTTGAATCACTTGCACAGTTAGTATATTATAGTATATACAAAGGAGACCCAAATGGAAAGCTAAGTACTGTGTATTCCCAAGCTTTCCCCCCAATCCCCAACTTGAGGCATCTGACCAAAAATACTATTCAGTCTTACTTGAATATTTCTTTTTGACTCGAATGAATGAAAGCACTGGCTTTCTCCCTTCCTCCAGCAAATGGGCCGAGAGCTGAGAAGCAGGCCTTCACCCTCCAGCCAGGAAAAAAAGGATGAGGACCCAGGACAAGTGTGTACCTCTTTATTCTCTACAAACCTGTCACTTAGAGGAAACTAAAATTTACAGAAAGCTTGCTGTAGTGGAGGAAGAGCTGAGGGGATTAAAGAAGAAGTCAGGGAACACAGCTTCCACAGCAAAAGAGCTCAGAATAGTGCCTGGAGCAGGATAAATGTAAAGAAGGCGATTCCTACAGCTAGGCTGGGATATGGCTGTGAATCCTGAGCATTCAGGAAGATGGAGACAATTAGAGAGCTGGAGAATAATGTACTACACAGGACAGTGATCTGGAAAGACATTGTAAATAAATCGTGGGTGTGCACGCCTGCATGACGTACTCAAGAGATGAGCTGCAAGAGGTACGTGACCAGGCCCCTGCCCGCAGGGTGCAGGCTTGTTTTCTGGTTGGCTCCATGATGCAGCTACAGAAAATGTCAGAAATAAATAAATAAATAAATAGAGTCTATAATTTAGTTTTAAATGATGAGATAGAAGCTGGCCCACAGCCTGGAAAACAGGTACTTACTTTGTGTTTATTGAGCTTAATTAGATCTGTCAGCTTGTCAGAAAAACCTAGACAGGAGACGTTGGCAGAATTATACCACAAAAAGAGGAGGATTCCTCATAAACAGTAACAGGCAAGTGGCATGGGTGATGAAGTGAACCTTTGGGATAAGTTGAGGAGAAGACAACCAGAACAGATTTAAATACAAAAATCACCACTTACATTTAATGGGAAAGGTCCATTAGAATGATTTTCATATTCTAAGAAGAAAAGTGGCAATCAAATGAATTCTAAGGACCTCAGTTTCTGGTAAGAAAGATGGAAGAGAAATGAGACTTGGAAGAGGAAAACGAGCAGTGAGTTTATCAGCAAGTTTCTCCAAGTTAGATGACAAATCGCTATGGAACAATTGCCAGGATTTGACAGTTGACTGTCAGTGTAAATGGCTGAGAAAACACCATATTTGAGGCTCAGTAAACATAATACACTTACTCTCATAATCTAGTTGGATATTCAACTACTATGAGAAATCTATCACGGTGACCCTAATATATTTTTACACATTTATTATAATGCAAAGGTTTGTTAAGCATTTCATTCCATGCTACACTTTTAACTATTAAGTCTAGTGTAATAAAAATATGTGTGTGTGTGTGTGCATGTACGTCTGACAACTGGAGACTCTCTGATGTATGGAATCTAGTAAACTAAACAAGCATAAATAGAGGCTTGAAGAGTAATAATCTGAGCAAGCAAAAATACACTCATCCCATTGGTGTCAATAACAGTGAGGAGGAGGGGAAAGAACACGGAAGAAGATTTTGTTTCCAGGTACATTTTCCAAGCCAAGCAATCTGCATCCACCTGGGAGATGAGTTTTCTCAAAATGAATTCCCTTTTTCTGATGTTCACACAGCAAACTGTGAATAAGCTTGACTCCAGTACAGCTCTGGTTGCATAGCGAAGGTCTTGTCTTCATTGGCCTATTGTTAAAATTCTCACGTTCTATTTAACTTTCCTGGCTGCCAACGACAAGGGCGTGTTGCACGCACATCAGAGATGAGTAGGAGACGTCATTGCTTTACACGGAGCTTGCGTCTCTACCTTCATCACAGGCAAAGTCACAAAATTTCCAGACCACAAGATAAAATTCATTCATACCATTGCTTATAAAAGTTAGAAATGTAATACCTTCTTTTAAAAGCATGTGCTACGGAAATATATAATTTTTGAAAGGGCCGGGCAATCTTAAAGTTTTGATGTAATATTTTAGCGAGACGTATTTGTTCAATGTTAGGACGCAGCTTCGCTCTGTCCTCCCTGCTTGTTTGGAGCAGTAGACCCTGACGAGGGGGCTCTACACGTTTACAGTGTCAAAAATCTATGGTCACGGATTGTTTGCTGCTGCAGAGTTTTGCTTACAGCGGAGATCTGAAGACCATCCTGAACCAGGCTTTGTGTGAGCTGAGTGACCAATTAGCTGTGTGGTACTGACAACTCAAAGAAAACTTTGCAGGTTAGAAGGGTGAAGAGGAACAAAAAGTTGGTTATACTTTGTATTTTTCTTAATTAGATTAGGAGACTGTTCACCTTCTCCTTCAACTTGAAAATTTTGAGAGGGAAGAATAATACAGGGCCTTTTAACTTCAGGATGATTTCTATGCATTAAGTTTCACCATTCATTTAATTTCATAAAGGCATTTTTGTTCCTGAAATAATTACTCCAGATAAGAAAATCTCTCATCGCAACTATGTGAAATAAGACCCACAGAACATATTTTGGCAGTCTGTCTTGGCTGAAGGGTGGTATTCAGTATCAGGACTTGTTTTTCTCCCAAAGACAGATACCACCAAGGTTACACTGTGCTCGCAATGGAAATCATCACTTGGGCACTGAATCCAGCCACAGAGGATTTGGCAAAATGGCTGTAACCTCTTTTTTCTCCTCACCAGTGAGAATCCCACCACAGTTTTCCATCCGTTGGTGACCTCCATCCTGGATTACCTCAATGCCTTTGCTCAGGGCTATGGTTAAAGACCTCCCAGAAGCTCCAGCTGTTGGTACAGAATGCATCAGTTGTCTACTTATTAACAGTCATAGGCTGACGTGACTAAAGTGTCTCTGAATCCCCAGGGTGCATGTGGCTGGTGGGCCCAAGCTCTTTCATCAGTCTCAGTCACTGAGTTTTTCCAGAGGTATATTGAGTCCATTCATTCTTTGCAACTTTTGAACCTCTATCTAAGTCCATCAGTTCTAAGCAAGGAGGTGGTTTGGATGTTAAAAAAAAAAAAAGGAAGAAAGAAATGAAAACACTCTTGAGAATGGATAGATGTAAAAGGAAATTTTGGTGAATACCCTCAGCTTTGTTCAGATGATAGCAGTAAGGAAAGTATGATTCTGTCTGAAAGGATGCCATGGGATATATGTTCTGGCCAGCTGGAGGTTGGAGGTTCTATGATGCAATGGCCTCTCCTTCTAGGTCCTACCATCACAACACCCAGTTAAGATCTGGAATGAGCACCTTTCAGCCGCAAGCATACAACTTGACCCTGCTTCCCCTGGTCTTCAGTGAAATTCAAAATTATCACCTAGAATTCAAGGTCTGTTGACCAGGAAAATCTCATAGGAAATAAGACAAATGTCATTGTCAAATATTTTACTTCCAAAAGTTTGCTTTTGCAAAATATTTACTTGGAAATCAGAGATAGGGACTTCAGTATACACATTGTATAGAAGGTTCTGATGTTCTCTAGCATTTTTAGTTTGAACTAGTCAACGGTTATTTAAAACTGGGCATTAGAAAACAGTTTAATAACATTAATGGAGAATAATTGTAATAACAGATATACTACATGGAAGTTTATTAAAATAGTTAACTCAGGCATATGTTACAGGGATGACTTCTGTTCCATCAGAGAAATAAGTTATGGTTGCTGATAGCAAAATGGAGATCATCCAAGAAGATCATCCATGGAACAACCAGCTCTAGTGCTTTGCCAAAAGATTCTAAAGAGCAGGTAGGATGGCCTATCAGATACTAGGGTGAAATCATCCACTGTCCAAAGAGAAAGACAGTTCATAGTTAAGCATTGAAAGTTTTTTTTTTTTTTTTAGACAGAGCCTCAAGCTATCACCCTGGATAGAGTGCTATGGCATCACAGCTCACAGCAACCTCCAACTCCTGGGCTCAAGCGAGTCTCCTGCCTCCGCCTCCCAAACAGCTGGGACTACAGGCGCCTGCTACAACGCCCGGCCATTTTTTAGTTGCAGCTGTCATTGTTGTTTGCCAGCCTGGGCTGGGGGCTGGATTTGAACCCACCAGCTCAGTTGTACGTGGCTGGCGCCTTAGCCCATTGAGCCACAGGCGCGGAGCCTAAGCATTGAAAGTTAATGGATACTCATAAGCTGAGAAAGTTAAATGACAGGAAAATGGAATTAGCTAGATTTGTACAATTAATTCCCAGAATTGATGTCGTTTCCTGCTACTAAGTGTGTTAAAGTAATTCAGTAAGAAGAGTTACTGCTCATTGTTCTGACATTCCCGGGAGTTCTAGAAAAGAGGACTGAAGACATGTTCAGTGGAAATGATTATATAAAGAAATGTATGTTAAAATATATTGACGCAGATGCTTCTCCTGCCTTACAGAGGTGTGGTTTTAAGCAGACAATTGTTTCTCAGTAAGGACCACAGTCACCTCCCGATTAAGAGCCGGGTTTCAGCCCAGATTCCTCACTCTGCCTTTGTCACAGCACCACTAATCCTCACCCTGGTCCCTACACTGCTCACAGCCAGTTATTAGATACAGAGCTCTGCACCCGTCTGAGCATTTACTGCAAGTGTGATGGTTTTGCTGATGGCATCCCCGTTCTAAGGACTCTGCAGCCTGACAACTGCACATTGCCTTCCACTCTCCCAGGGCCTACTTCCCTTAGATTCCCTTGTATTTATAGACTCTGTGGACTCAGCACCCTAAGAACATTGTGTTAGCTTTCCCACCCTCTAAGGGTCAACATCTTTCAGAGTTAAGAAACTTGTTCATAATATTTCAAGTTGTCTGAGCTATTTGTAGCCTAATGTTACATACTTCTTACCTCTCTACTTTCTAGTGTTCTTTCTTCCAAAAAATGATTACAGGTTTTCCTTTATGTCCTTCATTTTGCTAAAGATAAAAATAAAAACCAGACTATTCCTTTCTGTTCCTCCCTTCCTCTCCTCTCTCCCTTCCCTTTCTTGCCTTTCTTTCTCTCTCGCATTGGTTCCTCTGTGAATTCTTTGTTGTGTTGCTGATCTGCAGTGGAGAACACGGTGTCCTGGGCTCTCCCTGGCCACCAGTCTGTACTGATCGACTGTGAATGTCTGGCTTACACCAATCCTGTGGCTCTTGTTACGTTTCTTCACACTGCATTTTCCATGGAGGGCTACTGGGAAGACTATTAGAAAGGGAAAAAAAGGAAGAAAGAAAAAAAGAATAAGAAAAGAGAAGGGAAAGGTGGGGAAGGGAAGAGAAGAAAAAAGAAAAGAAGGGAAAGGAATGAAAGAGAATAGCTTCTGTCACTTCAGCCTCCTTTGCTTTCTACTCAAAATTTTCCCTCATTCAGGCTTAGCTTTGTCACTGTTCCAAGATGACTGACAGTCATTATCTCCTTCATAACCTATAAGGTTGGGTTGAATACTCACCATGTGAGTAAATTTACTGGGCCCAGAGAGGCAATGGGTCACTTTCACTCTAGTGAACTCCAGAGTGACTAGCTCACTCCAGCGACAGCTCCTTATTGACAGAATAAATCAGAATGTGGAACATGTGTGAGCATGCAAAGTCCTCGAGGAGCCCTGGGGCTAACCTGGCCTCCCTAAAGGTGCTAAAGCTGTAGGTGAATAAGAAATTTCACACTCTGGGAGGCTGAAGCGAGTGGATCACTTGAGCTCTCAAGTTCATGACCAGCCTGAGCTAGAGTGAGGTCCTATCTCTGCTAAAAATGAAAAACTGAGGCAAGAGAATTACTTGAGCCCAAGAGTTTGAGGTTGCTGTGAGCTAGGATGCCACAGCACTCTATCAAGGTGACAAAGTGGGACTTTGTCTCAAAAAAAAAAAAAAAAAAAGAACTTTCAGCTGTGCATTATCTGGCAGTCATTTTATAATTTGGGGGTCTCATTTTTTTTAACCTATAAGCATAGAAGGTTGAAACTATCAGATAAAGTTTCCAGACTTTATGATGAGTCAGAGTCATTTGAGTGCCTTTAAGATCACGGGAGGACAGAAGTGTGCCCCACTCTGATTTTGATTAGCCCACCTCAGACAGAGCTCCTGAGACAAAGTGCAGCAAAAATTGTTAATTTCAAAGTACAAGAGACCAGCAACTAATAGTCCAATTATCCATTACTTTTTTTCTATAGAATACAAAGAGAAATTCTTTCTTCATAAAATAAATAATATTTACCTTAAATAAATGAAAAACCGTTTCTGTTTCCATTAATATCAAAAACAAGGTAAAAATCTCCATTGTGCCTCCCATTATTTAGGGTTATTTGAAAGTTTTAGCCAATAGATCAAGATATTGAGTGCAAGTAAAATAATTAACTACCAAAAAGGGGAGTAGAAATTATTCTAATTTTTCATACAATTGTGTGCCTAAAAGAATCCAACATAAGCAGCTGGCAATCAGAGCTAACAAAAGAATTATATATAGCGAGGGGGAAAGGTGAACATTAAGAAAAATATATAATAGCAATACCTTAATAACCAGTCAGAAAATACAATGCAGAGTATTCTGTTAGGGAAAACAATATGCAATTACTAAGGGAATCCCACTGGAAAGTCAAATTTATTCAAACTAGTAAAGCAATTATTTGGAGAATGAATAGCAGGGGAATGAAAGCGGGTGTTGGTGGCTGCCGACCATTCCCTGGAGAAACAGACAGGGATAAGCCTGGGTGACAGGGGAAAGGGGTAAATGAGTGCAAGAGTCCAGTTAAAGTAGAAGTTCACGGAGAGCACACAGGAGGGGACAAACTGGATATTCAGAGTCTGAAGATCCAGGCAGAGACAACTAAATATGATGCAGAAAGCAATAAATTACCAAAATTAACCCAGGACAAGCAATGCTGGGGTAGCTGGTGATTAAAAGTCCATTGTTCTCCCTCGCTTTCCTCAATTAATTTGCATTTACTTTAAGATGAAAACTAGATATTTCTCACAAACACCTTTTAGGCTGTGTGTATGGGTTAAAATTACTTTCTTCCCAAATATTTGCTGTGAATCTACCACACAAGCTGGGCATACAGTGGTGAACCAAACAAGGTCCCTGTCATCTTAAAATAAAAAGGATACCATGTCCGCAGAGAGATGTTGTGAAGGTGGAAACCCTTCTCAAATAAAATTTTTGATCTACTACAATCCTAATTAAGATTTCAGTGAGAAATTATATTGATTAACACTTGGGTAAAAGTAACTGTTAAGCTGAAAATTATGAATAGGGAGGTGCCTGTAGTTCTCATTGTTCGAATATTTTTACAGACACAACAATTAAAAGAATCTATATAAAACGATACAATCTAATAAATGGCACAAGAAAGAAACTTTAGGGACAGATCCTGTTCTATGTAGGCACGTTTGATTGAAAAGATGGCATACAAGCCAATGGAGCAAAAAGGAATGACGAGGCTTGGGCACTATTCATTAATTCACTGAAATAATAATAATAAAATTAAAGCTTCATCACACATATTTCACTAACATTTTACATGTGCGGTAAAGAGTTAACTGTCTCATCAAATCATAAAAAATGAGGAGACATAAGTTACTATTTATCTATCTCTGGATGTAGAAGATCTTTCAATGAGATAAATAGCAAGGGGGAAAAAACCCACAGAAAGAAGGGAAATATTGAAATAGAAAGAATTTTAAAATAACTCTTCGTTTAAAATTAGAAAGAGAAAAAAGGGTGAAATCTAAGCAAATAACCTAAAAATCTAAAAATCTGATATGAATACTTAAGAAAATAGAAAACAAGCAGGAGAAATATGTGCAGTAACCATTCCTGTCGTAATACGAGGGAGGCACTGATTGAGAAATCCAGGAGTGAGCTGACGCACGCCCATAATCACATACTCAGAAGTCCTCCATTTTCTATCACTTTTTAAAATTTAAAAAATAGCCTTTACTAAACTAACAGATGTAACACTAAAGTGTCCATGTTTTAAAGAGGAGTTATGCATAGGGAAGATTTAAAAAGCAGCTTAGTTGAACTTGATGCCATTCTGTCCCAACCGTCTGGCACAACTTTCAGTTTCCTTGGGGATCTTATATTATACTGCGACTTTGTTTCGCCCAATTCTTTTAATTTTAAAGTTCAAACGAGTTCCGGAGCTGCCTGACTCAACAACACCAGAGCTTTGTCTTACATCAAATCCCCTTTTCGTCTACTCTAATTGGAAATGGCAACTCTCTTATCAAAAAGTGTTTTGTACATATGCCTTCTCCTACCTAATTAGGTAAAAGATTACTTTTGTCCAACTCTTTTCCTGGAAATACAAAGAAATCTATAAAGAGATTAGGTGGAACACCTCTATGTCAGCAGTGTGGACCTCTCAAGCTGCTTTTTCCAGTCTCAAGATCTGTCTCAATTTGCCCATCTCTCACTTCATTTTCCTCCTTTAGTTCCTGAATGTTAAGAAACACCTTACTTTTGACATTTTAATATTCCTGAAGTTGGACTTTTAAGTGAATTTGACAATGTTTTCTTATTACCTTTTGCTCATTATCTTAATCAAAATACAACAGTTCATTTCATAAAGATAATGACTTAAGTATTCTATGTAAATGTTATAAAATATAAAGCGTTGTTTAATAAAAAAGTGCTTTCTCAAAGTATCAATCTCTCGCTGATGGAAAAAATAAAAACAATAGTAAAAAAAAATCTTACTGAATTATTGTCAAATTTCTTTCATTATTTAGGCTTGAAACAATTTCTTCACTGGAATTCTTACAAAAGCAATTTTGGAAGAGCTGGAGAAATGTTTAACTACTGAGAAGTTAGAAGGAACATTCTTTGCAAGGAGACACCTGCTTTGTTAAAAACAATTGGGCTGCTGACTCGGGAGGCCGAGGCAAGAGAATCACCTAAGTCCAAGAGCTGGAGGTTGCTGTGAGCTGTGACGCCACAGCACTCTACTGAGGGGGACAAAGTGAGACTCTGTCTCTAAAAAAAAAAAAAAAAAAAAAAAACAATCGGGCTGCTGTTCAGAGGGAGGCACTTATGGGGCCAAAGCAACTATGCTGTGGTTGTTCAGTGTATGTGCTGCACCTGTCGTTAAAGTGCTGCACATCACCCCATCGTGTGTTGGTAGATGTTAACAATGGGTTCTCTGGGGAGAAAATGGGACAGGGGATGGTTCATGCATTTCCATAATGTCCCTGACCAAAGGGCTGTGCATAGGCTATCTTATCCATAAGCAAGCTCCTGCACACCCCCGAATGGAATTCCTAACAAAGAGAGTTGTATAGTTGCAGGGAGCCTCAGTCTGGTACACAGACTTCTGGAAGGAAAAGTATGATGGGGACCAAGGACAGAAATTTGGGTTGCATACAGGGGTGGGGAGACCATGTAAGTGCCCGAGTAGAGTTCATCTGTGAAATCTTTGGGAAATTGTATGTTGCACACTCTTACCTTGGTATGAATTATGTGTGGGGTGGTCCAGGGGGAGTGTGGATTGCAAAATGCTGAGTCCTGCTTCTGGTTTGGTGCAAGACTAAAACTGAGGCCAACTGTGGGTATAGCAGACTTGCTTGTTAAAAACAATTTTTTTTTTTTTTTTGCAGTTATTAAACAGGGCTGGGTTTGAACCCACCACCTCCACCATATGGGGCCGGTGCCCTACTCCTTTGAGCCACAGGAACAGCCAGATTTGCTTGTTACAAACAATTTAAGAGGACAAAAAAATGGAAGACAGTGGATGGAAGTGTTTTAAGAAAGAGGAAGTAGAGAATTTTGTTTGTCTTGTTTTTTTTTGTTTGTTTGTTTGTTTGTTCTTGTTTTTTTGCTAGGGAGTTTGAATTTCTATGGTTGATCATAAAGGACAGCAGAGAAAAGGGGAAAAAAGCCAGAGGGATGGTACAAAATGTGTGCGTTTTCACTGGGCTTGGGGACTGTATGGCTAAGCCAACCATGCGAAGCCATACTTTACCAAGAGTTTCCAAGTGCCCTTGAAGAAGAAATGGATCCAATTTTGATACATTCTGATATAGCCTTCTAATCACAATTGGGACTTCTATTTTAACTATTTAAGAATCTCTTCTGAAAAGGTTTGTAAGTTATTTACATCTCCTGAATTCTCTTCCCAGACTTTTTACCTGAAAATTTTTCGAAGAAGAGTCAAATTCTATAAAACAAGATGCACACAATTATGGTTTATTTTTCACCATTTCATATAAATTGGAAGAAAGTGAGGGCAAAGAAATTGAAGGGACTTCGTCCGTACGCATCTTCTCTGTTCAGTAACACACCTAGAAATAGAGCCACGAATTCAGACTGCTGATTCTGTGCTCTTTCTTCCAGATATTATCTAAGTGGCTCTGCAACAAGTGCTTGAAGGCACAGAGACCACCAAACAGAAAAATGGTTATGATTATATTTTGGTTACATTTTGCACGTGGCTTAAGAAACACAGTCTGCGCTGTGCCGGTTCTGAAAAGAGGAGAGAGGTGGGGAGGAGAACTGGGTGCAGCTGTTCTCTGTGTGGTCCAGAGGCCTTTACTACAGGAAGTGGGCCCTTCCAGCCACAGTTGTACCAGGAATCTTTCTTTCCCCTTTTAGTAAAGCCCTGTTTATAAATATACATGCACCCATACACAAACATATACATCCCTTAAACATCCAGAGCTGCTCTGTATCCACAGAGATAAATACAGAAAGGAGGGTGGCAGAGACAGATGGATATAGAAATATTTTTAATTTTTTAAGAAAACATTTGTCCACTTTAGGGAGAGAAAGTCAGTTCTAAAGGAAAGGAAACCTGTACTTAAGCTAAACTTCCTCAGGATTAATTATTACTGTATTTGAAATCCAAATGACTTGACCCATCATTAGTGGATAAGTGTAGGCCAGGGAATAAATATCCACTCTGTCCACAATAAGACAGGTATCCACACCAAGTTCAAAGGCCCCTGGATTTTACCACACACACATTTAGGCCATCTTTAGAGTTGTGATGATGATGAAAGGGTGGATGTATTCTGAAAGCCCAAGGAGGCAGCCAGCACAACCTCAGGCTAATTAGCAGAAACCACAGGTAGAACCAGCTGCTGGGCCATTCACGTAACCAATCCTTGAGCCAGATGCCACTTTCGGAAAAACATACCTCAGTGCTCCTCATTGAAATTCCGTCTCTAGACTTATAAAGAGTGTACTGTGTGAGCAACACAGGCATGGCTTGGGGCAATTGGGGCCATTCTGTGAGATACAGTGAGAAGCTCTGCTCTGCTTTCCAAACGGCTTCTCATTATAAACAGCCTGCTTGGTGAGCCTAGGAACACAGCACAGGCCCCACCAGGGCAGTTTTATGCACACCAGGGACTCCAGCCTCACTGGATTCTGACTTGTGGAGGAAAAGAATCAGATGGGTACAAAATCTCATATGAAGTAAATGAACGAAGAAGTGTTTTATCAATAAAATTTCATTTACACTTCACATACATATCGCTTGAATGACAAAAGCACACAGACACCTCACATCTTCTTTGGAACACATGTCTTTTTCTATTAATAAATAGAGTACAGACCTCAAACACTTGTGTACTTAATATGTGTTATTTGAAGATGGTGGCATTTGTTGATTTGAATTTGTGCACTTGGCTTACAAAGGGTTCTCTTTACTCCATCCTATTTCATGTGACTCCAAACCAATGACCAATCTTTCTCATGAAGGAAACATTTAATGATTTAAATGGATTTTTATTAACAATTTGGTACCATACCCCATACATGTTGGCACTCGACATTTTTAATACTTGCAAAGTCATAATTCAATCTTAGTACACTTTCTCTTATTTTGAGCATTTTCTATAGAAGTATCTACTCTCAAGAGTAACATTTGGCAGCAAAAGTAAACAATTCAGATCATAAACGAATACTCAATTATAAATACTCTTTTTTAGTTCAGAACAACAAAAAACGTATAGACTAAGCATATATAAATTGGAATAATGTCTATCAAAGGTTGGAGAGAGGGGTTTATAAAAAACTGAAAAGCAGGACCAAGTGTGGTGTCTCATACCTGTAATCCTAGGACCTTGGGAGGCTAAGATGAGAGGATCACTTGAAGCCAGGAGTCCAAGACCAGCCTGGACAACATAGTCCTGTGTCTGAAAAAAGATAAAATTTGGAGGTACCTGTAACTCGGTGGGTGGGGCACCAGCCACATACACCAAAGCTGGTGAGCTTAAAACCAGCCCGGGCCAGCTAAAATTACAATTACAGCTGCAACAACAACAACAACAATAAAAAATTAGCCGTGAATTGTGGTAGGCACCAGTAGTACCAGCTACTTGGGAGGATGAGGCAAGAGAATTGCTTAAGCCCAATAGTTTGAGGTTGCTGTGAGTTGTAAAGCCATAATACTCTACCCAGGGCAACAGCTTGAGATTCTGTCTCAAAATTAAATAAATAAATATATAAAACAAAAATAAAAAAGGTAAAATAAAAAAAAATAGGCCAGGCATGGTGACATGTACCAGCAGTTCTAGCTACTCAGGAGGCTAAAGTGGGAAGATCCCTCTGGCCCAGAAGTTTGAGATTACAGTGAGCTATTATGGGGCCATTGCACTCTAGGTTGGACAACAGAGAAAAGCAATGAAAAGTAATAAGTGCAGATGAGCTAATGATATATTTGCCAGGATACGTTACCTATTCTCATTTGTTACATGATTTCCCCAATTCTTTCTTCTCTGTGTCATGATTTCATATTTTTCCAGTCTAAACTGTCTAAAGCCCAACATAAATAATGAGATCTCTCGAAGGAAATAATGTGTCCTAGTGTTCTGGTGAAAAAACATTGTTGGGGTTACCAGAATAAATCTGAGTTTATCCAGCAGCCTTCACTCCTTTCATCCCATTGCCCTCACTGGTCATAGCCACATATCTTGAGGATATGTAGGAGCTGAATGTGGAATAGTGCCCTAATCCGAAATCATGTTATAAAACACATTATAAAGCATGAATAGTAGAATAGGAACAGGAAGATAGATAAAAATGAAATGTATTGACATTAAATATACACAGAGAAGAAGAAAACAAGGAAATGTCATAAAGAGGGCAAGCAAATGAATGGGAAGATTTCTATTCAGTTTTCAGGTAAGTTCTAAGATCTGTTACTTTACCCTTAGAAAGAAAGCTTTAAATAATTCTAAGTGAGTGTTCCTAGAAGCCCACATTCTAGAGACATTGAGCTCTTTATTTCTGAGTGGTTCAGAAAAAAGTACATTTGCATTTTTGTAATATAAGCAGGTTCTTGAAAGAGTCAAACATAACTAATGAAAAAATTATTATTTCAAAAAAATACAGTTGACTTTTGGCATGGATAAGATAGTGTAGATGCATTTTTTTCCTATTCCTCTTTGCTAAGCAATTATAAATCCTGAAAATTACCCCAGAGACAACAAAAGGAAGATTAGGAACGGTGGCAAGAAGGTGAGCTTGTTTAGAACCACAAGTCTAAAGGAACTACACAGCAAAGGTGCATCTTATGTCTATTTCCCAACCCAAACCATGATAAGGTGGCCACCCAGACCATCATTTCTAACATCTTCCCCAGCAAAAGAAGGTAGGATCATTCCCTCCCTAAGTGGAATAAGACTACCTTTAACAATATCAGGTTAGACCAACACTACCAGCACAAGGATTGATTAGCAGTCTTATCAACAATTAGAGGTTAGGAGAAGCACTTCACTGCCCCAACAGGCCTAATACTATCCTCCCTTCTCCTACCAAGAGAACTAAGGCAGGAGGGAAAAATCAGCCAGAAAAATCAAGCTACACAAAGAAGCCCAGTCCAGGAAGAGTCTTTGTCTCTGTGAACCCAAGTCTCTTGTCTCCCTTCCAGAGACACCAGGGTAGCCCAGAGGCACTGGCAGGGGAGCATGAACATAACCTTACTGGCTGAGAGACACTTGGGGTGGGGGCAGGCCTGGAGAACAGAGAATGGTGAGAGTACCAGTGGCACCAGAAAAGCCAATCAGATTTAAGTAACATTGTAAAGAATGAAAATAAAACTTCCAGTAGAAACAAAGCCCACAAAAGTAGGCCAAGAGTCACCTGCTAAACCTAAACAGGGTAACTGCCTGTTAAAATAAAGTATGTAAATGGGACTTAAAGACTTCTAATAAAATTGGTAAAAATTTCCAGAAAAGAGTAAGGTCTGGTGTATCAAGAACCAAGAAAATTACAACTTGAATGAGAAGAAGAATAGACTGGCATCAACATTGAGATGAATTACTTATTGAAATTATTTGATAAAGATATTAAAGCAGCCAACCATAAAAATGCTTTAATAATCAAATATATTCTCTTGGAAAAATAAAAAAAAACTCAGCAAAGAAAGACACATTATTTTTTTAAAAAATAGAAATTATACAAAAAAAAATAGAAATAAAAAACTCACTGGTTGGGTTAAACAGAAAGTAGAAATAATAGAGGATAGAATCAGTGAACTCCAGGACAACACAATAGAATTCATTTAATCTGATCAACAGAGAGAAAATAGACTGTAAAAAAAAAATGCCCAGAGCCTTAGTAACCTGTGGAACAACAACAAAAATACTACATTCATATCATTGAAGCTGAAGGAAGATAAAAGATAAGGCTGAAAGAGTATTTAATTAAAAAAAAATTACTGGGAATTTCACAAATTTGCCAAAAGATACAAAATCCATGCCAAGATATATCATAGCAAATTTCTGAAAACTAAAGACAAATAAAATATTTTGAAAATAACCAGAAAGAAATAACACAATATCTCTGGGAGATCATCAATTTAAATAACAGCAGATTTCTCTTTTGAAGCTATGGAGCCCGGGAACACAATATTTTTTAAATGCTGAAAGGAAAGCACTGTCAACCTTGAAAACTATATGCCATGAAACTATTCTTCAAGAGTGAAGGGAAAATAAGGACATTCTCAAACAAAAGAAAAGCAAAGGAATTTGTTGCTAGTAGACCTACCACTAAAGCCTGACTAGAGGAACTTCTTAAGAGAAAGAAAATGACAAAAGGAATCATAGGACATCAGAAAAAGAGGAAAAATCGAGCATAAATTTGTGTGATATACCATAATAAACTATCCTTTTCTCCAAAAAATTTACAAATCATAATTAATGTTTCAAATAAAAATAATTATACCATCTCATACATAAGACAATGATATTTTAAAAGTGGAGAAGGTGAAGAGACCTTGATGAAAGTGATATCGTGATATTTCACTAGAAGTAGTAAAATGTTGATACCAGTAGGCTATGAAAAGTCATATGTGCATATTTTAATATCTTGAGCAACCACTGTGGAACTATGCAAAGAGATATATCCAAAAACAAAATAAATCAGAGGGAGGCAAGATGGCCAACTGGAGTCAGTTTTCCACAGAGGCTCCCATCCAGATGGAGAGTTAAAGACAGAAGTTTAGCAAGTAAGCCAATGGTTTGGAGCTGAGCCAAGAGAGAAGGTTGAAGAATGCACATCAACCCTGCTGAGGTGAGCTGCAACCCTAAGGAAACAAACAAAAGGTACGAAACCAATCGCCAAGTGGAGGGGAGTCCCCTCCACCATGAGAATGGCTTGCAGTATACTCCATACAAACAAATGAGCAGAGTTCAGATTCCCTCCTATTTTATTCCACAAGAGAGACACTCTAAAAACTGGAACTCCTTCCCTAGAGAGGACTTATGAATGTGCCCTGGCACTCTCCCGCCAGGCATAAAACTGTATAAAGCTTTATATATTCTCTACCTGCAATTCCGAACTCCCAGCACTCCCCTCCACTCTTACCCTGAGGTCTGGAAGCCTGTCCCCCATGGAGTCCAGATTCTTGGACATTTCCTTGAGAAGTATGGACAAGGCGTGGGCTGTTGCAGGTCTGTGCTGATTCTGTGGCATGGGAGTAAGGAGAAGACAGTGAACTGTGGCTGAAGGAACCCTATGGGAGAGGGAAAGGTGGTGCCCTGTGGCACAGAGCAGCAGCAGCAGCAGTAGCAACGGGAACAACAGGACTCACAACCATGGGGATATTTTGAAGAGACACTCCCTGCCTCTCTGGGCAACCAGAAGAAGCCAGGCATCTTCTCTGGTGGCAGCCACTGGCAGAACAGATCTGGGACAGAAACACAGGTCCCATGAGTAAAAGGTATGCCTGAGGCGGTACTTGCCTGGGCAGAGCATGGGGACTAGAATATGTGTGCACAGAGACGACATACTCCCAGGGCAGGGCTGAGCCAGAACTGCTTTAGTGAGCCTAAAAGGCACCAGGCCCTCAAGGGATCATAGTTGAGACAAAAGCAGGTGGGGAACTGAAAGCTAAGTGGGAGCTCTAACTGCTCCCGCCCCCAAACAGACTGTAGCCAAGACAGAGACCCCCAGATCCAGCAGTGGCACAGACTGGGGCTGAGTCATAGTTTCTGTGAACTCAAACAGCATCTGATCTGCAGGGGAATATAGCTGGGACACAAACAAATTTTGCGAAATTGTTCTTTTCTGTCAGTAACATCAATTGGGGATGGGGTTGGAACTGAGCATACTGCCCCAGCCTCCATTAAGCACCCAAGGTTGTCAGGCCTCAGCTCCTCCTGCAGGATAGTTGCAGAGAGAAGCGGTTTGGCTGAGGAAACATAGATGTCCCTGTGACTCAGGCAGATGCAAACCCCTAGAGCATCTGTTCATTAGAAGGAACTGGGTCATAGCCTTGCGGAGTTACCAGTGACTGGGTGTGCCAGAGTTCAAGGTGGGGAAGGAGGTATCAATCTTCCCAGACTAATTCATTTGCATGGTGGGTCCTTCTGACCTCACAGAGCACCAGAGCAAGTCATACTTGAGCGGCCAGCAGACCCCTGCTATCTAGTTGCTTGAGACCTTTTGAACTTTCCCAGAGACCAGTGCTGATCAGGACAATTGATTTAGACCTCTTGAACTGGGCCAATCACCCAGAGACTATCCAAAGTGGTACCCTGGGTGTGTGGTTATGGGAAGGTTTGATTTTCCTTTTCCAGTTGTTGCCCATGGAGGGTGGAGTGACTTAATTGTTGGTATTTCTCCACAGCTGAGACTTCAAGCCAGAGTAACTGATTCATCAGGGTAGGACAGAGACCATCAGAAAACAAGACAGACTCACTTAGTCCCACCAAACCAAGCAGGTCCCCAGTTTCTCAGGCCGTAGCACTGTATGGGTTCTTTGTAAAGCTGAAGGGGAAAAGGTACAGACAACAGCCCCAGCTCTTGGGCAAAGTGCTGTTTAATCACTACTCCGGGAGCCCCCACCCCAACTTCACCTTATCTGCTCATCTAGCCAAATGGTGTAAAATAATCATGGGGCGGAATCAGCAGGAAAACTCTGGTATTATGAATAACTAGAGTAGATCAACTCCCCCAAGGAATGACATAGTGGATTAAACTGAAGAGCCCATTCATAAACAGATAGCTGAGATGTTAGAAATTGACTTCAGAATTTGGATTGCAAATAAGATGAATAGAATTGAGGGAAAGTTGGAATTAGAAATTCAAGGAGCATTTCAAAAGTTTTCTCAAGAATTCAAGGAATTCAAAGACAAAATCACCAAAGATTTTGAGACATTGAGACAAACATTTTCAGCCCTCAAAGATCTGAGAAATACAGTACAATCCCTCAGTAACAAAATGGAGCAGGCAGAAGAAAGGATTTCTGACATTGAAGACAAAGCTTTTGAATACTCCCAAGCAGTCAAAGAGAAAGAGAAATGGAGAGCAAAAACAGATCATTCTCTCAGAGAGCTCTGGGATAATTTGAAGAAAACTAATATTCACCTTCCAAGAATTCCTGAAGGTGATGAGGTGGTTTTGAAAGGCACAAAGGCTCTTCTTCATTAAATAATGAATGAGAACTTTCCAGACATGTCAATAGTTTCTGAAATTCAGATAGCAGACAGTTTCAGAACCCCAGCATGACTCAACCCAAATAAGACATTTCCTAGATACATTATAATTAAGTTTGTCAACGTTAAAATGAAGGAGAAAATTCTGAAAGCAGCCAGACTTAAGAAAACCATAACCTACAAGGGGAAGATTATTAGAATGACTACAGATCTCTCTGCTAAAAACTTTAAAGCTGGAAGAGGGTGATCATCAACTTTTAATCTCCTAAAACAAAATAACTTTCAACCCAGGATCCTGTATCCAGCAAAACTGAGTTTCATTTATGATGGAGAAACTAAATACTTTAATGACATTCCCATTGTGAAGAAATTTGCCATAACTAAACCAGCTCTCCAGGATATTCTCAGACCTATCTTCCAGAATGACCAGCACAATCCTCCACCACAAAAGTAAACTCACTCAGAAACATTTGATCAAATTCCAAATTCCATAGTGGCAGAAGGATTAAAAATGTTCAATGGACTTTCAAAAAACTTGATACCCAAAATTCTACCAGGCTTATCAATATTTACAATTAAATGGCTTAAATTGCCCTCTACAGAGGCACACGTTGGCTGACTGGATACAAAAACTCAGGCCAGATATCTGCTGCATACAAGAATTTCATCTTACCTTAAAAGATAAATATAGACTCAGGGTGAAGGAATGGTCATCTATATTTCAGGCAAATGGAAATCAGAAAAAAGCAGGTGTTGTAATTTTATTTGCAGATACAATAGCCTTTGAGCCAACAAAAGTAAGGAAAGATAAGTATGGTCACTTCATATTTGTTAAGGGAAACAATGAAAATTTCAACTATTAACATTTATGCACCCAACGAGAATCACCTCAATTTATAAGAAAGACTCTAATAGACATGAGCAATTTGATTTCCTCCCGTACCATAATAGTCAGAGATGTTAACACTCCTTTGGCAGTGTTGGATATTTCCTTCAATAAGAAGCTAAGAAATTTTAGACTTAAACTTTACCATTCAACAGTTTTATTTAACAGATATCTACAGAACATTTCATCCTAACAAAACTGAATACACATCCTTCTCATCAGCCCATGGAATATACTCCAAAATTGATCACATCGTGGGTCACAAGTCTAACCTCAGCAAATTTAAAAGAATGGAAATTATTCCTTGCATCTTCTTGGACCATCATGGAATAAAAGTGGAACTCAGTAACAGCAGGAATTTGCATACTCATACAAAAACATGGAAGATAAATAACCTTATGCTGAATGGTAGCTGGGTCATAGACAAGATTAAGAAGGAAATTACCAAATTCTTGGAACAAAACGATAATGAAGACACGAATTATAAGAACCTCTGGGATACCACAAAGGCAATCCTAAGAGGGAAATTTATAGCACTGCAAGCCTTCCTCAAGAAAATGGAAAGAGAGGAAGTTAACAACTTAATGGGACATCTCAAGCAACTGGAAAAGGAAGAAAATTCCAATCCCAAACCCAGCAGAAAAAAGAAATAAACAAAATTAGAGCAGAATTAAGTGAAATTGAAAACAAAAGAATTATACAACAGCTCAATAAATCAAAAAGTTGATTTTTTGAAAAGGTCAATAAAGGTTTGGCTAACCTAACCAGGAAAAAAGGAGTAAAATCTCTAATTTCATCAATCAGAAATGGTAAAGATGAAATAACAACAGACTCCTCAGAAATTAAAAAAATTCTTAATGAATATTACAAGAAACTCTATTCTCAGAAATACGTAAAACCTGAAGGAAATTGACCAATACTTGGAAGCACACCACCTTCCTAGACTTAGCCAGAATGAAGTGGAAATGTTGAACAGGCCTATATCAAGTTCTGAAACAGCATCAACTATACAAAATCTCCCTAAAAAGAAAAGCCCGGAAGCAGATGGCTTCACGTCAGAATTCTACCAAACATTTAAAGAGGAACTAGTACCTATATTACTCAACCTTTTCCAAAATATAGAAAAGAAGGAATACTACCCAACACATTCTATGAAGCAAACATCACCCTGATCTCTAAACCAGGAAATGACACAACAAGAAAAGAAAATTATAGACCAATATCACTAATGAATATTGATACAAAAATATTCAACAAGATCTTAACAAAAAGAATCAGGCAACATATCAAACAAATTATATACCATGACCAAGTCTGTTTTATTCCAGGGTCTCAAGGCTGGTTCAATATATGTAAATCCATAAATATAATTCATCACATAAACAAATTAAGAAACAAAGACCATATGATTCTCTCTATTGATGCAGAAAAAGCTTTTGATAATGTCTAGCACCTTTCATGATCAGAACACTTAAGAAAATGAGTATAGAAGGGACATTTCTTAAACTGATAGAGTCCATCTACAGCAAACCCACAGTCATATTAAATGGAGTTAAATTGAAATCATTTCCACTCAGATCAGGAACCAGGAAAGGTTGTCCGTTGTCTGCACTGCTTTTTAACATTGTAATGGAAATCTTAGTCATCGCAATTAGGCAAGAAAAGGTGATCAAGTGTATCCACATAGGGTCAGAAGAGATCAAACTTTCACTCTTCACAGATGATATGATTGTATATCTCAAAAACACCAGGGATTCTACTACAAAACACTTAGAAGAGATCAAGGAATAGAGCAGTGTCTCAGGTTACAAAATCAACAGTCATAAATCTATAGCCTTTATATATATCAACAAAAGTCAAGCTGAAAAAACAGTCAAGGACTCCATTCTGTTCACAGTAGTGCCAAAGAAGATGAAATAATTGGGAGTTTACCTAACAAAGGCTGTGAAAGATCTCTATAAAGAAAACTCTGAAACTCTAAGAAAAGAAATACCTGAAGATGTTAACAAATGGAAAAACATAGCATGCTCGTATGTAGGAAGAATCATCATTGTGAAAATATCCATACCACTCAAAGCAATATACAATTTTAATGCAATCCCTATTAAAGCTCCACTGTCCATACTTTAAAGATCTTAAAAAAAAATACTTCATTTTATATGGAATCAGAAAAAAACCTCGAATAGCCGAGACATTACTCAGAAATAAAAACAAAGCAGGAGGAATCACACTACCAGACTTCAGATTATACTACAATTCGATAGTGATCAAACAGCATGGTACTGCACAAAAACAGAGAGGTAGATGTATGGAACAGAATAGAGAACCAAGAGATAAACTCAGCTACCTATCATTATTTGATCTTTGACAAGACAATTAAAAACATTCAGTGGGGAAAAGATTCCCTATTTAACAAACAGTGCTAGGTGAACTGGCTGGCGACATGTAGAAGACTGAAATTGGATACATACCTCTCACCATTAACTAAGATAGACTCTCACTGGATTAAAGATTTAAACTTAAGACGTGAAACTATAAAAATACTAGAAGAAAGTGCAGGGAAAACTCTTGAGAAAATCAGCCAGGGTGAATATTTTATGAGAAGGATCTCCCAGGCAATTGAAGCAACACCAAAAATACACTACTGGGACCTGATCTTACTAAAAAGCTTCTGCACAGCCGAGAATACAGTAAGTAAAGCAAACAGACAGCCCTCAGAATGGGAGAAGATATTTGCAGGATATGTCTCCAACAAAGGTTTAATAACCAGAATCCACAGAGAACTCAAACGTAGTAGCAAGAAAAGAACAAGTGATCCCATCTCAGGGTGGGCAAAAGACTTGAAGAGAAACTTCGTTGAAGAAGACAGGCACATGGCCTACATATATATGAAAAAATGCTCATCATCCTTAATCATCAGAGAAATGCAAATCAAAACTACTTTGAGATATCATCTAACTCTGGTAAGATTAGCCCACATTACAAAATCCCAAAACCAGCAATGTTGGCATGGATGTGGAGAAAAGGAAACACTTCTACATTGCTGGTGGGAATGCAAACTCATACATTCCTTTTGGAAAGATGTTTGGAGAACACTTAGGGATCTAAAAATAGACCTGCCATTCGATTCTATAATTCTTCTACTAGGTAT